>OW203771.1:7688804-7766683 GCA_934045905.1 Leuctra nigra | reverse complement strand
GGGGGGCTGGTGCTAATATTTTGACACCCCCCCCAAAAAAGGTATTTCCAGTGGCACAAAGTGAAACTTTTAATTGCACAAACGGAGCACAAACGATTGCAATTGGAAAAGGAGCACAAATCCAAAAAGGGGGGCTGGTTTGAAAATTCTGATACCCCCCCCCCCCCCCCCCCCAAAATACATACTTTCAGTGTTGCACCGGAACTTTTGATTGCACAAACCAGCACAAACGTAGTACAAACGATTGCAATCGGGCAAAGAGCACAAATCCAAAAAGGGAAGGCTAGTTCCAAAATTTTGACCCCCCCCCCCCCCCCCCAAAAAAAAAAGGAACTTTTAGTGCTGTAAAAACAAAACTTTTGATTGCACAAACCATAGTTTTTGAGCAAATTTCCAAAACGGGGGGGGGGGGGGGCAACTACTTGCACCCGAATTTGTTGACATCAGTCTAAAAAAGGCAATTGATAGAGCTTGATTACATAAATCCAAAATGTGCCACTCTCGAGAGAAAATCGTTTCAATCGAATTGAGAAACTTGACTTCCGACCTTCTACCTCTGAGGTATAGAAATATAAACTAATAATGATGCTAATGTGCCTCTGCATCTGAGTTGCCGATTGTGATGGCTCTTTTCTTACAAGATTCTTGTAATATGATGTCGAGGTCACAGCTGCCTGCATGTTTGTTGATATTATATGCCGACTAAGTGAAATTGTTTTGGTTTACGACCTGCCAGACTGGAGACGTGACTGTTTATGAGTTGTGAGACAGAGCGACAGAGAAAGACATATCATCTATCTCTCTCCCACTCACACATAGAATGCAATAACGGGAGCGATACGTCCGTGCTCAACGAGCTCTCTGAGAGCACTGCGCTGGTGGCGGTAGAACTTGGCATCATATAGGTAAAATCCACCTTAATCACAACCACCTACCCTAGGTCATAAGGGAAAGCCATATTTCATATAATTTAAAAGTGATTCTGAGACTCTAAAATGAACAAACTTAATCAAATAATCTTCCCATTTTTGCCCCGCAGTCATTTTGTTTTCAAATTTTCAAATTTTTTCGATTCCAGATCTTTATTTAAATTATAAAGAGCCATTCAAGAACCGCCAAGGAGCCGCAGGTTGCCGACCCCTGTGTTACGCTGACATTTCCCTCAGCGCTTTCCTCTCACGTCTCCAATACTCGAGCACTAACCGATGACCAATCCATGTCTCTAGAATACAAAGCGAACAGTTTCTTGCCAGCTACTTGCGTGTCAGGTTTAGAAGAGGGAGATAAATTACAGGGGGTAATGAACAGGGGCAAGTTTAAATTAACATTTTGTTTAATTATAACAGAAAAGTGGGCGTTATAATTTATTGAGCGAACGAAGAAACTGTCGTCTGTGACTCTTTTGACTCAGAATATGTATACTTTTTTCCTTATTGTTGGCGCCATTAATGTCACACCGTTCTCTGATCTAGCTAAAAATTTAATTAGCTAGGAAAACGCTCAGGGTACCGCGTTGATGAGCGAGCACGGATACGTGCAAATTCTCGAACCGGAAATGCGTACACAACACACAGAAAACATATATCCATATTGAATTGAAATATGATCCACTTAATCAACATGAAAGTATAATAAGCTTTTCATCGAAACTTAAAAATAGCATCTAAGCACCCTGGTACATAAAATATAGTGCCAATTGAATTGAATCTGTTTTGCTATATAGCAAAACAGATTCAATTCAATTGGCACTGGAAAATATTCATTTCGATACTTCATCTCTGACAGCTATTAAAAATGTCAATAAGTTCATACGTTCTTAACTGATTGGGATGAAAATTTGCAAAATAAGGGACAATGTTGGTCTTAATGAAACAAAAATGAAAAAAACAGAGGTCCGTGTCAAAAGAGTCACAAGGAGTCGCTCGCTCAAAAATTTCCAGCGATGTCGGTGAAGAACGTAAGGATTTAGTGTCCAGTAAGGATTTAGTGTCAATCTTTATTCCGTGGTCTGTAGAGCAGCAACTTTCGCACATCATATAATAATTTGCATGCATTCGCTTTTCAACTAATTTCGCTCATAGTCAAGTACAAGTACAATCACTGCCCAGAGTTCCAACCGATTCCGACATGATGATTATGAGAAATATAGGAGGAAGTCTTGGAGGTGACTGTACTAGAAGGGACAACTTTGGTCCGCAAATGCTGAATCAAGAGGAATAAATGAGTTTCAATGTTCAAGGGGGGGTGGGGGGGGGGGGGGGGGAAGTACGTTTGTATTCTGCTTGTAATCGTATCGCAAATGTTGTTTACTCTAATATCAACATCCATAACACATTTGCCACGCACTTGTATTCAAGATAAGGGCTGATAATGAATCATCAACATGGGATTTAACGAGCGTAATAAATGCGTGTTTACGATCAGATGTTATGCAAAGGAAATGGCTGAGTCATATTTGCACAATTCTGAGATAACGCGTTGAATTTCTGGGAAATAGCTGTAAAGACTACCTTATGATTTGCGAGTGATCGAGGTGCAATCTCGATAAAACGATTTGATAAATATTTCGATAAAGTACCTATCTATAACGTATATAACTTTCAAAGTTATTGACCAATTTGGCTGAAAATGTGTAAAATCTGACAAAGAAATTGACTTGTTTCGACAACGATGCATTTCTCCTATTGATCTACTTTTTTACTTCAAAAATAACAGCCTATTCAAGTGTCGCTGGGATTGGTTGAATGGTTTGACCTGGGCAGTGCAGGCAGAAACACAGACAGACAAACAGATAAAAAGCAAACAGGAAGAAACCGTAAGAGTCCCCAATAATACCTGATATACCTGTTAACCTGATACCTGTGTCCCTCATACCTGTTAACCCATTGGAACTTGTCTGGGAATTGAGATTTAATTTTCAAGGTTACTTTGAACTCCGCAGGGAATCACAAAAATTGAATTGACATTTATAAATCTTGATAATTTTTCATGACTTTTTAATTTCTAGTTATAGGAATACTGGAACTGGTGCCCTATTCTAGAACTTTTAAATACCCAATTCTGATGGAATCCGATTTCATTCAATGTTAATCCTTATGGCCGTGACCGAATTCCATCAGAATGGAATTGGGAAAACGTTATAGAATAGGCCCCCGTGCAAAATATCCCCGTCAAACTACAGAATGACAACCACAAATATTGTAGTTCGCCAAAACACGATGGTTTTATATCAAATCACTATTGAAGTATTAGTCCAGTCAAATGAGAGATTTACCCAAAACAAATTGCAACATTTGGTTTTTTGGTGTCATTCTCTTCAGAAAAATGCCCTCTACAACATATCCAAAATCCGCCAAAATCCGCGCACCGGAAGTACTTTTTAATCACTGTTTAATTTAATTTCCCATGTTAATTTCATCTTGCAAAAAAAAAATTCATGTTACTCCGATTTTGACGAAATTTGGCAGAATTGTTCACCATCATAAATGAAACAAATAGCATTCTGAGCGTTTTTCTCACAATCTTATCGTTTAAGAAATATGGACCTCGCAAAACGTCAAATTACACTCAAAGTGACCGAAATCGTCGAAAACGGACTAATATATGACTTTTCAATGGGCCATATTTCCCAAACGGTGAGATTTAGAGGAAAACGCTCAGAATGCTATTTGTTTCATTTATGATGGTGAACAATTCTGCCAAGTTTCGTCAAAATCGGAGTTACATGAAAAAAAGTTTTTTTTGCAAGATGAAATTAACATGGAAAATTTAATAAAACAGTGATTAAAAAGTACTTTCGGTATGCGGATTTTGGCGGATTTTGGATATGTTGTAGAGGGCATTATTCTGAAGAGAATGACACCAAAAAACCAAATGTTGCAATTTGTTTTGGGTTTGGACATTTTTAAGCTCGATTTGACTGGACTATATTAAGGTATAGTACCATCATGATACACATATACAAAAAAAATCTTGAAATTACAAGTTCAAAAAACGTTTTCCTACATTTCAACTATATTTAAGTATAAATGAATCATAAAATGTCATTTAACTTGCAACCCCTGTCGTATAGCGAGGTTTCAATTTATTGCCTTCCGAGAATGAACAAAACTGTAACACAGGAGGTATAGGGAAATCATTTAGTTTTTGGTTGATAACTTTTAAAATAGCACACGTTGGTATTGTTTTCAATTTTTTCCCTAATAGAATGTCCAACTATGTATCTAGAAATCAGTTTTTTGAAAAAACGTTGAACCTTAGTAAAATTCAAAACTCAAAAATAGCATGGAAATCGTCATGATTTTAATGGCCCTCATAAGACTACATGTTAAAAATAGGAATTTAAGACTACAATATCTCAAAATCTAGACACGAGAAGTTGTTCATATTTCACAGTATCGTGTAAATAGTGATTATTGATAGCTCTGCCAAAAATAGGCTTATTTGGAAGATATGAGATATCAGTTGTGCTTCCTTAACAATGACTTGTAAGGAAATTGTACCACATCCTCACTATCCTGCTCTGCTCAGTGAGTCGGATCATTGATTGATTCAGCCGGCGTGATCACACAATGAACACGGCGCTGGATATTACTCGGCGTCACGCGTCGGGCGGGGGGGGGGGGGGGGGGAGGAGGGGGGACGGAAATGAAATTCCGGGCGAGCGTCCCTAAGACAAGGCGGCGGAGGGGGGAGGGGAAGCAACAGGCGGTGACGCAAGCAGCGCTGCAGGATCAGAGTCCTGGAGGCTGTGACTTGCTCGAGAGATTATCTAGAGGGCGGTGAGATTTACATATAGAGGTCACGTGATGGTTACAAGTCACATGGAGGTTAATTTTATAAAATTACTTGGAATACGTTGATAAGACATCAGTGCGTGATATTGTATGTTTTTTTCTCAGCCATTTGGTCACATCTTTTTTTAGAATTTAATGTATAAATGTTGTCAATAAAATAAATAACAGGTTAAAAAGTTTCTAAATTTACATCACAAAAACGCTAAAAAGCTTGTGTAAAAACAAGGTTAGAATACATAATTCATGAATTCAGCAGTCCAGTAAAATGATTTTTCTAGCAGCATGATTTTCAGTTCACTTTTAAAAACATCGCTTGTCTTGGAGTTTTTTTTATTGTTTCTGGGATTTTGTTGTAAAATTTCCGACCCATTTGTAGTACATTATGTGATGACAACTTTAATTTACAATATTGGTTTTGAAGGTCGTTCACTCTCCTCGTGACAAGGTCTCCGTGAGAAACCTCTCCGATAGTTTTAATTGTGTTTTGTATTTTTTAGATTTTAACTTAACATACATTGTGGTTAAAACATTTAAATCCTAGAGGCCAAGTCTTGAATAAACCGTTCACTGTAAGAATGATCGACATTGAAACATATAAAGAATTCACTTATTTGATTGTCATCCAGCAATCTATTCGAAACAATTGATTAACATTAATTATTATTACAGATATTATACAGTCATTAAAACCTTGTTCAAAATTAAGCTAAACAGTTGACAGTAGATTTCAAGGTCGTCATTCTTACAGTGAATGGGACTTTATGACGTCCGAGAGCGTTTGCGTCCTGAAAGCGTAAGTTTCAAGATTTGGCCTCCTGGTTTTAGATGTCCATAAATGTTCTTTGAAGGAAAATTCAATAAATAAATAAATGAATAACTTAGACGTCATCAACATAGACGATATTATAAGGGCAGAATTTATAACCACCATTTCTGTTGAATTTAACACAGAATTTAACAGTATTTCAATCTACAAATTAACAATATTAACCCTAATAGGTACATTCAACTATTATTGTTTTGTCGAGATGTGTTCTATTTGAAGTTGAACAAGCGCTCTACTGACAGAAGACATTGACATGTTAAACGCTTCGAAGTATATGTACTTTGTATTTTGTACCACTGTAATTGTCCTGCATATCATCAAACGCTAAAGGTTGACTCTTTTTGCTTCAAAGTGGACGGTTGACAAATTAAAACTGTCAAAAGCATACCCAAAGGAATAGATCCTTGATCTACCTCACGGTGATCTACCTACATCGGAGAGTCAAGTTGATAGTGTTGTGTCATGTGTTTAAAAAAAACAGATTTATAAATAACAAATATACGTATATATACAATACATATACACAATATTGTAGGTACATATACAATAAATGTTATAAGAAAGAGATTATCGCGTTGTTCATGCATTTTTATTTGTAAAATGTGTTTCTACTGTTTTAAAACTTATAAACAAAGTCGGAATTAACAGTCAAAAAGCTGCTAACTGCAAAGATAAGTTATTTTGAATGTAAGGATATTTTGACTGGAACATAATTTTTCAAATATTTACATACACAATGTTTAAATGTACACGTAGCAAAAAAAATAGTTAAACAAATTTGAATGACTGCTGATCTGTTCCGTAACAATCAATGCTTGTCATTATAATTGAAATGTGAGGTCACCTACTAGAGTGAGACAAGGAGATCGCTTGGACAGACTTCTGATGGTGCGATCTATCATTCAGTCAAAGATTATTTCAGCGATCATTGTGTTGTTGCACTTTGTCCTTCCTCAAGTAGCAAGTACTTATAAGGTCACAATTTGTTGACATTATTCCAGGATAAAGCAATTCTTCAGCTTTCATAGAAAGATTCAACAAAGAAATTCCATCTCGACGTTCTGGGAATAAGTTTTCCGGCTTCATCCCTCCATAAGCCGTGTGTGTAGCAGCTTAAGGGTTGCTGAGGGAGAGGAAGAGATCAACGAAACAAGATGCCTGATCAGGATTTACTCAAGTGCTGCCATTGATGACTTATTCTTCAAGATTCAATACGGAAATTGCGTGTCGTCTAAAGCAGGTTATAGAGAGAGTTTATAATGGGGTTTCACGTCGCACTGTTCTGCAGCGAGGCTAATGGCGACGGATGAATGATTAAGATGACGATTGGGAGATGATGATGAAGAATAGGGAATAATGGACAGTGGGAAGGAGGTGGACGTGGACTATTAGTAGGGAAAATTCCAGCAATTGACTTGTGAAAAAATTTATTTTATGAGACGTTTTCTCGAAAAACCCGGAGTGCAATTAAAATGGCGAAAAAAGGGAATTGAGAACTTCATTATGAAGAGGAGGTTTTCTATTTTTTGTCATCAGCCTTCTCGTTAGTAAACTTAGTTTGCTTCCACGACGTGGTTGAAAATGGAATGTAATGTTTATCTTATGGGACTGCTCGACCCTTGCTCAAACATAGATCATCTTTTCACGGGCTGGATGTTACAACACCGCGTGACTGAAATCAAAGTGAAACTTCGAGATTTTGGTTCTCGCCTTCTTTATAGAGTTCCCACATTCAATATTACACAACCAATCAATGTCGGCATTTTGTGAAGACGTTTTGAGTAATGTACTACGTAAAAATATTTAGTTTTCAAATATATATTCGCTCACTCAAGCACGTGAAAGAAGATCTTTACAGTTTCACTGAATCCGGAGCTTTCTACTTCTTCCCATAAACATTTGACATTCATTGAACGAACCCAACGCATTACTTCATTCTGAAGAAAGTTTTTCTTGCTACTTTTCGTCTAACACATTTTGAAGTTAGAAGAACGCATGCGAAAAAGAATCGAGAAAAACTCTTCTTGACAAGAGAAAATGTAATACGTGATACATGATAAGTTATGTAACTATGTACATACATGATCTATGTGTAGGTATATGTAAGTTATGTATTCTCCTCTTGTAAGAATGTAATATAGAGATGAGAGAAGAGGAGACCCGGTACCGGCATGTAGCAAGGTATACATTTTCAAAGCTACAACCGGACGGCATTTATAAATTATATTTCCATGATAAAAATAAAAAAGTATGACGAATCAAACTATTATTGTTTCTGACAACTTTGCAATTAACGCTCTAATTCATAATTAAACACAGACCGTATTTCAATCGATGAACATCGTAATTAAAACACTAATGTTTTAATTTTTCACCATGAATCGTGATCCGAAGCGCAACAAAGCGGCCATGTTGGATTCTCTTTGATCGAGCCGCGTTTGATCAGCAAGTAAAACATCAAATAAGCGAATCAATGCTGCGAGGCAATTACTACCTTGTAGGTCGCCTGAACTCATTAGTCTTTCATGTGTCACACAGTAATTGCATAGCGCAATTGTACATGTTTACCAGCCCGTTTCACAACTCAACTAGACATTGTATGCGTTTCTTTTGACTAAAAATATATTCGTGTTTTCAAAGCTTCTTGTCAACATATCACATATTTGGCAAAAAAAGGTTTGTTGTTCAAAGTGGACTTTTGTAAACTAAACCTTTGTGAAAACGTTTTTTTAATCTAACCCTTTATGGGGATTCTATCTGCGTGGACTCTATTCTGTAACTTGGAAATTCCCCATTCTGCTGGAAATGGAATCCGATGCACGGCCATTTGGATTAGCATTGTTAGGAATTTAAGTTTTAGAAAAAGGCCTCATACTTTCGTTGACATTGTTACAGAACATGTTATTGAAGCTGTTATCATTTTCTTTACACGTTCATATGATTTTGCATTCTGTAGGTAATTATTATTTATATCAATATACCTAGTCTACAGACTCTTCAAATGACAGAATCTTCAGGTGAAATCAGGATAAAAACCAGTGCATTTAAAACATTTTTTTTCATTAATTAAACAAAGAATGATTGATTGCTAGAAACAAATGCTTTTACTTTCAATAATAACTTTAATCTTGAAAATGTATATTATATTATTGACTTCTTATTGTTGTCATTTTATTTCCAAATTATATGAAAATATTTAAATAAAACCTTGGTTATTTCAACTTTTTGCATCTTACTGTTGAAAACATTTGTATCCATAGAAATCACAATTTCGAAACTTGACCCCGGCAATCACTCCTAACAAGATGGAGCTATCTAAAATCATCCTCCCCCGGTGCCCGATCAACTTGTCGCACGTGCTGACCGCGATCCGCCACACGCAGGAAGAGACCATGGGCAGCGCGGAGAGGGAGATCCTGAGCTACATCGAGGACGAGTTGCCGATGTTCGGTCCACGGGTCAAGTCCGTCTGCCGCGAACACATCCGTGACACCCTCTACTACGGCGTCGCCCAAGGCGCTCTCGAGTTGGTGGGACAAAGGTATCGGATCGTGGAACAGGGGGAGGGCGACGTCGACGAGTACATGGAACAAGTCGACGACGTGGAAGATGTCGAGGATGAGGAAGAGGAGGAGCACGTGGAGGTTGTGGAAGAGGATGACGAGGAAGAGGAGGACATGGATGACGAGGTGATTGAGGAGAGTATGGATGACGATGATAGCGACGTGGAAGTAATGGAAGACGACGACGACGACGAGGATCCTGATTATGAGCTGGAGGAGATGGACGATGATGACGATGAGGAGGAAGACACGGAGGACTCGGATTACGACACGGATGATGAAGGGACGGATGACGACGATGATGATGAGGAAGACGATGAAGGGACTGACTACGAGGATGAAGAGAGGGATGAGGTTGACGAGGATATGGTAGAGGTGGATGATGATGTGGTTGAAGTGGATGAAGAAAGGGCTGAGGTGGAAGAAGAGAGGGTTGAGAATGGTGGAGCTGTTGAAGAAGTGGTGGATGAGGAACAGAAGGCCGGTCAATAAAGACTTGAAATAATGGTATCTCCGTTTTTCGTACGACGCCCACGTACCATTTTGTATAACACGATATTGGAAATTAATAACTATTAGAATAGACTAAATTCTAAATTACCACATCCCTGTAAAAGATTTAAGTGTGATTAAATTACTGTTGTAAACGAGTGTCTTTGTCGTGAATGTAATGTAATATGCTGTGTGAGAGGCTCTGTAGACTAGCTGTCATCAATTGATGTCAGGAAGTCAAGACCCAATGGAATCAATCAATTGCTCTGATACATTAGTGGTTAGATTTACGAATAGACACGTTGTATCCGTGTATTTATTTCACATCATCTAACTGAAATAGCCAAGTATCGACGGCTCCCTAGAGAGGCCGATATCGTCGCCATTGACTGGACGATGACTTATGAATGTCATAGCTGAAGGTAAGCGAATGCTAAATGCACTCTTCATGATTTATGCTTTTGACATTTTGAGAGAGGAATTGAGTCCACATAAGTGAGCTCCTTTCTTCAGATATGTATTCCAATCTTTACATTGTCAAAGTAATCTGAATGGTAGCCCTTACTGAAAAATATAGTTGCAAACTAGTCGGAAAATAGTATTAAAATAGTCACAATAGTCGCGAAATAGTCACAAAGTGTAAACAGGTGCAAACAGAGCAAAACTCGTTGTTAGAAGCAAATGTGAAAATAGTGGAGAATTGCAAACAAAATGATCGTAAAATGCAAACAGATATCTCCTTCACACATAATGCACACAAAATAGTCGGAAAAGATTGTGTTCGTATTGCGACTATTTTGTTTCCATTTTGTTCATATAAACATATTGCAAACAAAATAGTCGAAAAGTATGTACATACATGTGTGCATTTAGCGACTATTCTGTGTGCATTTTGTTTATATAAACATAATGTAAGCTTTATGGGATTCCTGGGTGTTTATAATGACTCGACATAATATGAGCAAATATTTCTTTATTTGTTAATTAATGGTCATAGTTAAAATGATATGAATACATTCACAAAAGAAACTAGTAGGTACTAAGTAAAAGTATTATTTTCTTCAGCGATCAAAATATTAGAACATTGCAATAAAGTTTATTAAATTATACCACCATTCATTCATATTAATGTTAGACATTCAGAGCAAAGTCGATTTAAAAAAAAAAAAAAAAATATTATTGTTTGAATTTGATTTAACCGATTGGAACCCTTATGGAACCGGAACCTGAACCGTTATTTTATTTTTTTCCAATTTTCATAAGTAAATATACAATACCTAGGAAAGTATTACAGGAACAACAATTACGATTCTCACAACGACAATAAAAAATCAAGATTTTGTGATCGATCAATCAAGCGATGGTACACAATCAATTAAAACATTGTTGAAAACTTATCTTAAATAAACTAAGACTTGCTACACAGTCATACTGAAGGGAAAATGTAGAGTCTTTTAGTTCGCTTCGGTTTAGAACTACCTATTGCAGTTTCAATGTTGCAAAACACATCTGCCTCCTTGGCTCAGATCGTACGCTGCCAGATCGTCACGTGGAGGACCCGACTACATATCTTCATCGGAGCAAAATAATTTAACTTCGCACACTTATTACAATTGTCCATTTCTCTACAGATATGTGGTTTAAAATTGATTATGTGTGTTAATTAAGTTGTAGTAATTAATTAAAGTTTTGAATTTGTTAGGACGTTTGAATTTGTTCGTAACGGTCATTTCGTTTTCACTTGACGACTTATTGTTTGCATTTTGTAACTATTCCGCGACCATTTAGCGACCATAATGTTTGCATTTTGATACTATATTGCGAACATAATGTTTTTATTTTTGGATCAGTTTCCGACTAGAATGTTTACATAAAGTTTGTATATCAATAGCATATTTCGACTATATAGATGGTATTAATTTTCCCGTATGCAAACAAAATGTAAACCAAAAGTGGTAAATGTTTGTATTTTACGATTAGTTTACGATCATTTCTAGTCACAAAATAGTCGCTCAATGAAACAAAACGACTATTTTTCGACTATTTTGCGACTAGTTGATGTTTGCATTTTGTTTGCAATTTGCAAACGTTGTGATTATAAAACGACTATTTTGTGACCATGGATTTTTCAGTAAGGGAGAGTTGGCCAATTGGAATATCGGCAATTAGTAATTTATACTTTACCATGCGAGAGTGGAATATCTACATAAAACAGCTCAATTTATTGAGATATTTCAACGATTGCCAAACGCTTTTTTGTTTGGGATGGGAAACTCTGTTCTCGATGTATAATGGCAAAGCATATAATGTGCTAACGTAAAGCATCAAGGTCAAAAACCTGACACAGTACAACTATAATATGCTTCTTCTGTGGTCGAAGTTTAAATATATATACATGATCTGATCGAAAACAAAATCAATAACATGTCTTTATAAAGTTAGAATCCTCTTACATAAATGTACACTATTCACGCATGCGCATATCGCGTATGTCCGTATGTCCTGTATGTCCTGTATGTCCGACAATGGAAAATAATCGAACTGTCATTTCAAAACGTCAAAATGTCAGAACGAATCTTTATATCCACTTTTAAGTAAGTTATAACAATAATTCGTTCAACTAATATACGAAATCACATTCTACATACCAGATTGATGAATAACTCCGTTTCACTAACGCTTGACGGTATTTTGAGAGAAATTACATGAGAAGCAAGAGTTGCCAAGTGTAGCCTTGGTGTAGCCTAGCGGCAAAACATATATTTTTCGAAACATTCAAAGCCCGTGAAATACCTGTTTCACGGAGGCGGTGAAATTTTTGATATTGAACGAAAAATGAAATAAATTCTTAGGACCTTGACTTAGAAGAACCACGGGTTAAGCTATTCATAATGCAAAATAGATGTTATTTTTGGGGCTGCAAATGTTGACGGGTGAGAGGGGGGCGGGGGGCGTAAGAGAACTGTTAAGCCCGAATACATACCTATAACGTCACAACTTCTCATTAGTATAATGACAATTACGTTATGGGAATCAAAATTATACTAAAAACGATCGTTGATGTTGATGTGAATTGTGAAGAGATGCAGACATTCATTTCATATCATCATAAGGCAAGTAAGATCACGTGACAGCTTTTAGCCAATGAGAGAGCTGCTCTGGTTTTATCTAAACATGATAGAGATCCAATGTTTTCTTAGCAACTTTTTTAAAATGTTTTTACTAAGTCGTCATTTTTTAAGTCGAGCATTTGTTTTTGTATAATTAACTAATTGATGATTTCAGATTTGGAACTTGGATTCGTTTAATTAATTCTTTTAGTCTGTTGTAGATTTGTAATATTCCAAGTCGGTAGTTTTTAACGTCGCACTGTTCTGCAGCTAACCTAATTGCGACGGATTAATGACTTATATTGATGGGAGATGATGGTGAATAAAGTTCGTTCACGATAAGAATATTTCTGACGTTTTGTCAATCACGTGGTTGATTGGTCGTTCACGTGAACACTACTCTGTCAATGGCAAGACTTTCTTCTTTGGATTATTGAAATTGTATACATTATGTGAAATACACTATGTTTTATAGTAAAAAAATATTAGAAATATTCAATAATATTGATTTATTTTTATCTACAGTGGTTATATGCATATTTTTTGAATATTGTATTGATATTTACATGTGTAAGTATACGTTCGCTTGACTACGTAGTACACGGCCGCCATAATGGCTTCCTATTCTAAAAGTGAACAAACTTAAGAGGTAAAGATAAAAAGTGGGAAGGAGGCGGTCGTGGGTGGTGGGTGAGACTACCCCTACTCACGTGAGGGGTGATCGGTGGTGGGGGGGGGGGGGGGGGGGGGGGGGGAGGAACGTAAGAGAACTTTTAATCCCGAATACATTAGTCCACACAACGCCACAAACAACTTCTCATTAGTATATTGACAGTTACGTTTTGGGAATCAAAATTATACTAAAACGATCGTTGATGCTGATGTGAATTGTGAAGAGATGCAGACATTCATTTCATATCATCAGGAGGCAAGTAAGATCACGTGACAGCTCTCAACCAATGAGAGAGCTGCTCTGGTTTTATCTAAACTTGATAGAGTATCCCATGTTTTCTTAGCAACTTTTTTTTATAATCTTTTTACAAATTTTCATTTGTCATTACCTTGTGTATTCATTGGGCAGTAAATTTTTTAAGTCGCTTATTTGTTTCTGTATAATTAACTCATGTATGATTTCAGATTTGGAACTTGGATTCGTTTTGATTAATTGGTACTTTCAATCTGTTGTAGATTTGTAATATTCCAAGTATCTGTTTTAGTAGGTATAACGTCGATTAGATTATTATCGTTTAACGGCGCGTCGACGACGAGGTTATATTGCGCACATTAATGTTTACTTTTAACTTTGCTGATCATAAGTGGAGGACATAGGGAGGGGTCGACCTAAAGGCCCGATCTGGGGGAGTCTGAAACTGGTAGGAAAGCCAGTTCAGAATGGGGACAGACCGGGGGGGGGGGGGGGAAGCTTCGGGCCGGTGGGACCTGATTTCAGGGGGATTACCATCTCGAGGGGGGAGGCCGGCCCGAGGGGTCCGCGAATTTCGGAGGGAAAGGGACTAGGTCGACCTGGACTGCACTTAGTTGGGACCAACACTCTTAATGTGAGGCGGCCCCTTAAGCCCCACCACCGCGTCAAGGTGGCAAACCATTGGTGGGGAGGTATAACGTCGCACTGTTCTGCAGCTAACCTATTATGATGATGGGAGATGATGGTGAATAGTAGGTAAAGATGGAAGGTGGGAAGGAGGCGGTCGTGTCCTATTAGTTGGGCATACCTTCCCAGAATTTCCCTGTCAACTGTGGAAATACCACGAACAAAACAGTCAGGAAGGACGGTTTTTAACAATTTCCAAACTTTGGTACGTATAGTTGGTGATAAATTAATCATAAATTCGAATCACACAACTTAGATGTTGGTGAATATTAGGTAAACATGGAAGCAGAGGAAGGAGGCGGTCGTGGCCTATTAGTTGGGTATACCTTCCCAGCATTTGCCTGTCGACTGAGGTAATACCACGAACAAAACCGTCAGGAAGGACGCTTTTTAACAATTCCCAAACTTTGGTAGTTGGTGATACATTAATCATAAATCCGAATCACACAACTTACAATTTGTAAGCGGGTCCCTCTAGTATGACAATGAAGTGCGGCCTTCAAAAGTAGGAAAGCATTCAGTGCTGCAGCTATTATAGCTGTAACGATAATCCTAACAAAAAAGCGAATGTAAATAGACTATTTACAACTAACGAGTAAATAAATACCACAAAATAATTGGAAGTATTTCCTATTCTTTACTCTCATTCGTGGCACGGAATATTTGAGTGGCCATGTTGGATCGAGTCACGGCCTACTCGTTCCACCATCTTGTCTCACACCGCGTGTTCAGCCGCGAATCAATGAGCCACCGGCGTCGCCTGAATCTACAACCGACTGCATTATCGACTGAGTGTTCGACAGCCTGTTGCTGACGCGACGCGATAACAAGTGTTTAACGGCGCACGGGCGGACGCAAGGGAGTGTTCACGATCAACTATTCACAAGCGGGTGCTCGTCTTCCCACGGAGTTGATTTATACATGGGACACGCGAGAGTGGATAGAAGTTGAAACAAAAGAGGTTGAATTATTTAGTATTGGATGAAATGTAATTCTGTTGATGTCGCTGGGGTAGGAGTTAGTTTGTAATTATGGAGTCGATGGTGAAAGGGTTGGATGGAGTCAAAAGGCATATTTGAGAGGATCTTTGAGGGGATGAAAAATTCTAGATAATTGAACGGACATCAGGGGGGTTTTGTCCAGAAACATGATATGATGGTTAGAAGTATAGTATGCCCTGCTGGGATGATTTTTTTATTTTTAACTCAAAAGAATCGAAATTGTTACGATGGAATGACCAGCTTTAGGGTAAACAGTTGTTAATAAAACATGGAAAATGAGGCGGTCTATTGAAAAATTACCGATGAACAGTATTGAAAGACTGTTCATAGTCAACTTTTCTTTCCCGATCATAAGTTTGGGGTATGTGTTTGAAATCAAATAGTTTATTTAGGACGATACAGACGATCAATATTTCAATATTGACGATCCATATTTCGTCCACTCGCCCGTGAGCTGCTTCAGGAGAAAAAACAACAAATATAAAGTAACTAAAATGTAAAATATTAGAAACATAAAATTAACATTTTGTAAATCATCTTAATAGTTGTATATACGATGTTAATATTGTATATTGATTGTATATTGTATATTGTTAATGTTGATCTCTTCAGTTTGAAAATTTTGTGAACGCAAATCTGATATGATAAATGACGCCGAGGGGTGACAAAACATCCCCCTCATCCCACCGTCAAGCGTCCATAATACGTCTGAAATGTGGAAGTCCAATACAATGCAATGACAGCATATCAATAAAATCTGAGAGCGTATTGTTCAAGCCCCTTCCTTGGTTCAAGCCAATACAATATCATTTTATCAAAACATATTTTGAGAGATAAGTTTATTTAAAAACATTGTCATTGGTTGCCACATAAAGCATCCATAGAAATAATATTTGAAATACATTAGAAACTAGTAAAAGAGAAGAAGATACCGGGTAAACAAGTGTTAAAACACACACAACAATCTTTCGAATGACTCCGGTATCGTAAAAAAAATTAAATATATAAAATCCACACAATATTTTGAAGATGTTTCTATCTTCTTCATCAGGTGCACACTGACGTGAAATCCACCTCGACCGCCAAACCCCAGATAAAACAGCTGATGTAAACAACAACCCGCCAGCTCAATCACAACACAGATAGCAGCTAACCGGCTAATAAACACACCGTGACACAGCGACTAGAGACACAAGAAAACTCTCTGTCCAGGGGAAATTGTCCAATGGACAGAATGCATTAGAAACTTTACATAAATTACATTGAAATCGCTATAAATAACTAATGAATAATTATAAAACTGTATGTTGACTAAATGATGGTTACGGAGAATTGCCACCGAACCCTTTAAGTAGATTGCAGGGGGGGGGGGGGGGGGTGTTTTTAATTTCAGGGCAAATATTAAAAGTAGATGTCAGCTGAGACCGATATTTAGCGAAATCAACCCATTTTGGAAAGTCAAAAAAATATCCGGGACGATCCTTGGTTTTAGACGGTTCACAGAAAAGATCGAAACTGAATAAGCATTCAACATAGCGCAAGCTGAAACTTGGCATGAATAATCAAAAGACATACCTCTAGGGAGTACTCAAGTCCCTTTTCGGTATGTTTATTATGCCCTCTTCGCCTCTTCATAACGAAGACAACGAGCCCACTTGCAAGTATGTAGAGTGAAAATTGCGGTCTCGACGATTTTTTAAATTCAACAGCAATACTTCGTCAAAAAAATTTCAGAACCAAAATATTGGAGGCGAAAAAGGTCAAATGGATTGTAGAATTATAGACACATCACTTATAGAATGAGGAAAATGCATCATCTTCCTCTTATGTGCAATAGTTTGGACAATTTCGTGTTTTATATGTTTAGTCACGTGATGCCACTTGAATAGCCCAACTCATACGACTCGGAGAGAGGTTTCCGTGATCATCTTCTAAAAGTGTTGCTCCTTGCTCATCACTTGTTGCTTGTGTATGTCAGAATCTCCACGCCATCTGACTTGATCTCAGAGTGATCAATAATGTGCGCGCTCATACATCGATCACGTGACACGAGATTTATCAGCCCGCTACATCATGCATTCTCTCAGGGAGGCTGCGGCTCCTGTCGCATCCAGGGGGGAGACACTCATGTATCTTGGGAGCAGTCCGTTTACAAGATCACTTTTTGGAATCAAATACACTTAGTAAAATAAAAATTATCGGCGAAGAAATTTCAATTACTCTTAGTCATGTTTCGTTGTATGTTATTATCATTGAAATGTGAGGTCACCTACTAGAGTGAGACAAGGAGATCGCTTGGACTGACTTCTGATGGTGCGATCTAACATTCAGTCAGTCAGATTTATTGAGCTATCTTTTATGTTGTACCAAGTGTATGTACACTCCCCCAAATAATAAACGGTACTCGAATGAAAATGAATTGACTGATTAAGGTTTGATGGCATCATCCCATGAAGTCAGTGCTAACGCATTATCTAACTCTTTTAGGTGAGCTCTGATTTCATTGATAATAACAAGGATTGATTGTCAAGGAACCGGCCCAGCAGCCAATACGTTTTGTACCAAGTACCGTTTATTATTTGGGGGAGTGTACGTAATCAATCCCTATCAATTGACATTTTACTGATTTTTTTTTTTTTTTACAAATACTGTTATATTGAAGTATTTTTACACAATGACTCATGTCACCATTACAAATATGATTGGATGAAGAGAATTACGGGCTTATAAGTCCACCTCAAGAATCATTAAAATTGACTTCCGGCCTTCTACCTCTGTGATACACTTGGCAAAACTAAACACGGTGTTAGAGCGTAACCGATTAGCTGGTGGTCAGCTTCCTTGACAATCAATCCTTGTTATTATCAATGAAATCAGAACTCAACTAGAGTTAGATGACGAGTTCGTACAGACTTCATCATAGCGCTTTTAGTTTGGCCAAGTGTACAAGGTCACACTCTGCTGGTTAAGAGGGCTGAGTAGTGAGCGTGGCCTTGAAGAGTTTATAATCGATTTTTATCAATATCTTTTACCAATGTAATTGTTAACAAAATAAGGCTTTGTACGCGTCTTCAGAACTGTTCAATGAAAATAATTTCATAGTTTGGAATAAGTTATTAGTTTTATTTTGTCCAACAGATGTTTAGTGCCATAATTTTACTATTTTCGGGCACTAAACATCTGTAGGACAAAGTAAATCTAATAAACCATTCCAAGCTATGGAATTATTTTCATTTTAACTGTTCTTAATACTCGTACAAAGCCTTATTTTGTTATCAATTACATTGGTAAAAGTTATTGATAAAAATCGATTAAAAAACTCTTCAAGGTCAAACTCACTACCCAGCCGTCTTAATCTGAGCGAAAGCTGGTGTCAAGGTCATCCACATCCACCCCACGCTCTAGGCTTGAACGAGAACTCTCTGCTTTGGGCGCTGTTAGAAAGGGTTTTGCAAATGAAAAGGCTGTTAATCTGCATGCATCTTCTCTGTTCGCTTTTAATTAGTAATATAAAATCCGTCAACTTTGTTATGAGGAAACGTGCGCAGAAACCTAATCGTCCACTGCGTCAGATGAGGTCCATGATGCTGGATAGCTCTTAACTCCGCACGCGTTGATAAGCGAGCACGGGTGACAGTGAACACACAGATTATCCAGCAGTAAAGCAGAGTGGAAAATAGAAATTAGTTTTACAGTGAAACCAAGAGAGCGATCTTGCTAGAAATCAATAGGTAAACGAACACAACAGTTATGAATTTAGTGTGAAATATAAGGTAATCCGTTACTTCTTTTGATTTGTAATGCAAATGGAAGGCTACGAGATCTTCATTATGGCGCTATATCTGGTTTTTGTAACAGTTGTTTTAATTGTGTATAATTATAATGCGGATATAATCATTTGTATAATAAAAATTATAATTAGTTTTAAGTTTTCTTAAGTAGTAAGTTGTATGTATTACATTTTAAATAGTGGTCAACCTATATGTTCTGGACAGCTGTCGTTTGGTTTTAATAATATTAATTACTTTCTTCAAAAACTAAACATTTCACTATAATTTCTACTCAAGGCATGAGATATCCACGCAGTGTTTAAGTATCCAGCCCGTCATGTGAGTGTGAAAACACCTCAACATAGACTATGTTAAAAACAAGCGGCGAGCCGTGAATTCCTCTCTCAATCATAAAGCAAGCAACAAACATGAAACCTGGCGAATATATCGCCAAAACGTGTTTCAATCTCTTTCGCCACTTGTTAAAGTCACAGCTTAACACAAGTTCCGTTTAGGTAGAATATGATCTGCTGATTCCAAAGATACGAATTAGTCAATATTTTTAAAATTGTCACTTAAGTGCATGTTTGAATGCATGATGCATAATGTATCCCATGCATTCCATTACGCTGAAATGCCAATATATATCGGAATTGTAGATTATTGGGAAAACCGCAAGCGTCGCTTATTAATAATAAATTATCGTTTAAAATTGAAGGATTCCATCGAACTCAAAATATCAATACTTCGCTGTCAATTATTTAGTCATCAAGTTCAAAACTGAATAAATAATGTAAAAATTAAAATTAAATTATCACTGTCTTAGTAAGTAAACAGCATAACCAAATGTTTACAAATTGTGTGTGTTTTATGGGGTGGGCTATAGCACAAAGTCAAATTAATTCAATTAAATACAATCTACTCCAATTAATTTGGCGAAGTTGCTTACTCTTCGTGTAAATAACGGATAGGGTACAAAATTATGTAATGGAATTTGTCAATATTATGATTCTACTTGTTTATATTAAAGAAGAGAAGAGCTTTAAAAGTTTACCTCCTTCAGTATCCAGCGGGCCCAAAGCTCAAAGTTCACCCATTACAGGACAGTTTCACCCCGAGCACTAATTGCACACACTAATTACTAGTGCATTGTCACTAAAACAACACTAATAAGTCTAGTCACTAACCACCGGAGAATTTCACTGACTCTATTACAAACTACCGCTACACTTTCTACCTCCGACGGTCCGGTGTTTTTATAATACTGCGAATCTCTACTACCCTAGATCTACCCCCTTAGTGGGTTGATGCGACGTCCCCTGTATCTAGACTATCCCGTTGGCTCTAAACGAGCTCCCCTGCGCGTATAGGCAAGCCCGGTAAACACGGCGCTAGTGGAGGCGGCGGTTGTGCGCACTAGGTGCATAGATCGATCGAGCCGCCGCGGTGGGAGGCGGGTTAGTGTGAGTGTTGGACGGTAGAGGACAACGAGTGCAGTTCAAATGTTTGGAACGTTTTTAAAATTAATTCAAATGGAGTTTTTCCGATTCAATATCTTTTCAAACGTTTGTCTAGAAACAAAAATATATGAAAATAATAAATAATTTACAATAAATAATTACTGTTAAGTCTTCGTTCATTCATTTCTTTTGTAATAATGACTACAAATATATTATATTATGTTGTATATAATTACAAAATTCAAATTTGATTAGATTGTCGATTGAGCGAACGATGCATCAATATACAAGTTTTACTTATGGCCACCAGAGAGCGTCGAGTGCAGAGAGGCATAAAAACCTTCAACAACAGCCGATAGATAGCGCGCAATGTAAGAAATTATTAATATTGATCCTGAATAATTTGATAATTTAAACAAGCCAATCAGCATAAAGTATGAATTAATTTAAAATTCTGAGTTTTTAAAAATGATTATTTTACTTTCTACGAAGGCAGTTCGTTAGATTGTGTAAATATGTGATAAGCGTGTTAATGTGATTTAGTTCATGAATCATACATTGAAGTAACGAGTGACAAATGTAAGCAGTTCTTACGACCTCTAGACGAAGACATTTTTCATCAGTTAGTCGATTACATTCAGATTTATTCGCGTAGTTTTTACGCGACTGCCCGAGGGTTGTCTGAACCCGAGCCTAGGTGTGGGAAAGTTGCACTCTCCATGATTCTACGTTCTTTTTGTAAGAATATTATTTTGAAGATATTTTCTTTGATTTTATGTTTTTGAGACTTCTGTTGTGTACCAATGTTTTTGTACTAATTCGTTTTTGTCTACCTACGGGATAATATTGTTTCTTTTTATATAAAAAAATCTTGATAGTAAAAATGTATTAATAATTATAAATAATCTGTAATACTTTTCACGGTTTTTAGTTTTTACGGCACTTCTGAGATGCATTTAGAGTGTATAATTGAATATTATGTATGATTTTAATTATTTCAAAAACCTATATTTTGATCAATTAAATTTTCACCTTCAACGTCAATAATACTGAGAAATAAATTTACTTCAAAAGTTCACTTATTATAAAAATATTATTAATCACTATTACATACATTGAGAACTTAACAATTGTTAACACCCATGCGTACATATTTCATGTAATTGTACATAATTGTACTATTTTCTAGCTTGTTTTTCATATTATGTTATTGTTATGTGCACAAGACCATTGACGATGTGACTATATTTTGTTTTTACATCTAGCGTTCCACAGATGAGCCCACGTGGCTTTGTGGTATTTTCCATGTTTTGTTATGATTTAAATGTATTATATTGTGTGTCAATAAAAAAATGTAATGGAGCATTGTTATGTGTATTCTATTTCCATACTCTCTTGAGAAAGTACGCGATTTGACTTTCAACTATTTTACTTTTTCTCTCTTTTTGATAATTTTATGAAATTGACTGCGAATTATCGGCAAAGAAATAAAGGATATCTGTCAGAAGATGATTGTAGGTGCTACTGCGAAGTGGGGAGGGGAGGGGGAGGGAGGGGGAGTAACTTCTTTGTTAGCATTTCGTCAACTTCCTGCAAGTTCCTCTTCTGGCCGCTAGACGCGTTTAATTAAAAAGTGTGTGCGAGTTGAAGCCAATAATCTGGCGCCACTTCCTTCCCCTGACTCTACTTGCCCCGGTTGCCCCTACTCGCTGTCTTGTCAGCCATCATAGGAACATATCAAAATAGTTACCGTTTCAATTACGTCTAATTTTACTATCTAATTAATTTTGTAATTAATTGTATTATTTCTGTATATGGAGGACTATTTTAATTTTGATCTTATTCCTTGTTGTATTTCTTCATACATACTAATTTTATTTTATTTCTTTTGCCATTTTTATTTGTTGTCGATTTTATGAATTTTCTGAATTTCGTTTTTTATTTGTGATTTTGTGTAGGTTTTCCCAAATTGTAGGCACATTAATTTTATTTTCGTTGCTTACTCATGGACATGAGATTTACAATGAAACTGTTGCTGGACGTCTGATAGGTTATTTTATAGATCTCTTGCTTCCTTGCTTGCTGTGATCATTCTTACAGAAATATGTTTTTTAAATCATTAGGTATAGAAAATAAATATTTGATGAAATAAACATATTCATCAAAACTCAAAGGGGACTCCTCAATTATCAGCTCTTAAACAGTACGAACTGTATCTCAGTTGGCAGACCACTCGACCGCCCAGTAAGTGACTGCTCCGGGTTCTAGCCCCAGTCGGACCAGATATTAGTCACTTCCAACTTCCCTTTGTGAGGTTGGTTAGTCTATGGTATAATCCTGTCTCCACTAAATAAGGTTTCACCAGAGAATCTTTGGTTTTACATCAAATAATGTCCAAATAATTATAATATCGTTCTTATTCTTGGTGATAGTTTTTCAATTATCTCTAATCAGTTGTTAGTTTAACGTTTGGAATGACCACTTTAACAGTCTGTGAGTTAAACGATATTTTAACTGGTTTTAAGAATCTGTCCCATTATACGCAATGCTATTATGATTTTAATACAAAATGCTTAACATCTTCAGACACAATACAGAAATAGTTTTCTTCTGGGCTAAGCGAATGGATCACTTTTCTTCAGCCTTCGACTATAGCTAAAATCCAACCGAGAAAATTAGTATTCTCAGATTTTTTAATTAAATTTGTCATGCATAATTTTTTCCTCCCTTTTTTTCTCGTTCCCTTTTCTTTCATTCTTTTCCGTTTCATTCTTCTCCGGGTTATTCTTTCTCTCTCTTATAATAAGTAATATATCTGAGGAAGACAAAGTTTTTCCGGTCTCATATCCAAGTTCCTTCCTGCTTCCCGGCCCGGCCGCTTGGAGTGCAGTGGGTCCTGAGGGAGATGAGCCGGGATGCTGGATGAAGACAACTTTCAGACTAACTTCGAGATCTTATTGCTCTCATTGCGGCTGGCACCTGGCAGTTTCATTTGTCTGGAGGTTTACTGGACTTATATGCAAGTCTGTCTAGAGTCCTCATTCAAAACAATACGAAACAATACAAGTGGTTCTAACTGTCGGTACTTCAGAGGTAGAAGGCCGCTAGTCCGTTTCAATGATTGGTGAGATCAGAAACATTTATTCAATCATATTTGTAATGGTGACATGAGTAATTGTGTAGGAGAATATGTCAATATAACTGTATTTGTTGGCATCAGTCAAATGGCAATTGAATTACACTTTTGAATTGTGGATTCTATTTCCAAACTTCAGCTCTGAAAGGTAGTGAATTCACGAACTAAGCCAAGTGAAAAAATTGCTTTCAGTTTTCAGTTTTATTTTTCAATCTAAAAAGTCGAGATATTTTCATGGATGCTACATTGATTGACCTCTAAGTTTAAAGTTCTATAATAAAAAAGTTTTTGATGCATATGAAATTAAATTGATGCAGTTTACAGAAGTGTATTGTCAAGTTGTAAACGACCTCGAACAAGGGATGGACAATAAATGGTTGAGAACCGAAAGAAGACACATGATCAATCAATTATGCGAGTATGTTACATGTATCTTCAAAGTAATGGATGTATCAGTGTGATGGAGATTCAATCTGACAACCATCAACCTCCTCATCGAACACAAACCCATCAGGACACTGCAACATGGCGGGGCAGAAGATGAAAGTGAAGTTCTCCAGACGACATCTGTAGTAGAAGTTGGGATTGCCGACCAGAGCGCCAGCTTGCGTCAGGTTCACGCACTTCACCGGCACAGGCATGTCAGCGCATACAGCGTCACCTAGCGGCAGGTTGCACTCACCTAGAGATGGAAAATTACAGGTCATTTACAAAATGGCAATATAAATAAAATCTGGTAAAATTGGGGGAAAAATTGAATTTCGTGTACAAATCGATCGAGCTACTTCTCTTCCTATTATGAGTGTATATACGACTAATTAATTACCATGTACTTTCATAGATATTTGCTCGGATATTTGACTATATTTTGGAACAAAATCAATGGTGATGGATGAACTGACCACCAGTATTTGAAAAAGTTGACACAAGAGCAAGAGCTTGCTCAACCCATGAAATGGGTTTTATTCGTTGCCAATCCATACATTAATGAAAGCAATTTCCTTACTTGATCGCAAAATAATAGTTATAGTATACAGAAAAACGGAAATATCATTAGTCATCTTTCATTACCATCACGTACCTAATGCATAAAACAATTTTTGTAAAACGGTAATATTACCGTAACATTGCTCGGTAAAATTACCGGTAACGGTAAAATTACCGTAATATTACAGTAAATTACGGTAATATTAAGGTAATTTATACATTTAATAATCTAGTGGAGCGGTCGCTCCACGCCAGCCAAGTCGTACGGCGCGCGCGCACACACTCATTTAAAAAGGCTGGAGCAAACCCACTTTTACTGTAAGCATCAAAGTGGCATTTTCGGCCTACTGGATCTTAAAATTGGAAAATCTCACATTGTTGCGATATATCTTAATTTCGAGCTATTGCCCACCCTACAACATATACCAAATTTGGGAACAATAGGTTACGCCCTTTGCGCGCTAGAGGGCCGTGAAAACAGTGTTTTAGGGCGGTTTTCATAATAATAATAATAATAATAATAATCTCAGAAGTAGTAGTAGTAGTAGTCTCCTGGAATTCAAATCCGGTAAACAGGCCACAGCCTAAACGGCTGAACCGATTGATCCCACATTTTTACCACGTGTGCACTTTTGGCGTCTGATTTAACCTTGTCCCCATGAATTTTTTGTGCCGCCATTTTGAAACCGGAAGTGACGTCATATCTCGTCAACGGCTGGACCGATTGGAACGAAAATTGCGCCAAACGATTCAGACGGTCATCTATATGCATGATAAGTAGCAAAAGACTAAACATTATGTTAAAGAAACCGGAAATGACGTCATGAAATTTGAAATACATCGATTGGCTTTTTGGCAACAAAGGTTGATCCGATTATTTTGATATTTATGTAACGTATGTACTTTTGACGTCTCATGTGACTTGTTATAAAACCAACCGGAAGCCGCCATTTTGAAACCGGAAGTGACATCATATCTCAATAACGGCTAATTAGATTTCAACGAAACCAGCGCAAAACAATTTAGACGGTCAACTTTATGTATTATCATCAATAATATTTACAGTTTCCCATACCTAAACCGGAAATGACGTCACACATTTTAATAAACTCACAAATGTTTATTTTGATGCAATAAATATACTATTTGAGACAGCTTATAAAATTGTAATCATGTTTAAAATATACTTCAAGGGGTCAGAGATTTCAGCCGCCATTTTTAAACCGGAAGTAACGTCATATCTCAAAAACTGGTAGACAAATCGGTATGAAACTAGCGCCAAACGATTCGGAAGGCCATCTCTATGGAATATGAACAGTACAAATAGAATTTTCCTATTTATGAGACCGGAAATGACGTCATTCAAATGTATAAATTATTATAATTCCCTCCTATACAATAAATAAATATTCAGAAAGCTTAAAATGATACACATCATTTATAGAAATAAATTATATGTGGCATTGCAGAAAGTTCAGCAGCCATTTTGATAACCGAAGTGTTGCCATATCTCGGAACTGGGTTGACTGATTGGAATGAAACCTTTGCTATTCTTCGTGAAAGATCATTTAAAGCAATTATTTAGGACCATACGCTGCTATTCATTAGTGGTAACCAAATTGTAAAGGGTGATGATTTTTTAAAAGAATTTAGTAATTGTTCATTTCATATGTGTCACAAGTTGATAGAATAAACTAAAAAAAGGAGTGATATCCCCATAAAAAAACACTTCGTGTAAAAATACCAGCCAAGTCTCTTCTACTAAAAAAAATATATGAAATCTAAAAATTCTGCACTGAAAAGTAATGATATCAAAAAATTTGCCAAGTCAAAACTTTATTTGAAAATCAAAAAATACTTGGCGCATCGATTTTTTAGGGCATTTTAGGTTTACTATATGTTTGTATATTTTATGTATATTTTATATCTGGCCTATACTTCTAAGCTATTAATATACACGATGCGCCAAGTATTTTTTGATTTTCAAATAAAGTTTTGACTTGGCAAATTTTTTGATATCATTACTTTTCAGTGCAGAATTTTTAGATTTCATATATTTTTTTTAGTAGAAGAGACTTGGCTGGTATTTTTACACGAAGTGTTTTTTTATGGGGATTTAATATACTTTAAATAAAGGTGAAATCTGTGTAGGTAGGTATAATTTAATTTAAATATTACAAAATGGTAGCAGAAATGGGATTTAATTTTTAATTTTTATAATTAAAGAAAACTATTAGGTATTTTGTAACCATATTTAATAATTATTTAATAATAATTTAATAAATTTTACCGGTAACGGTAACATAACCATAATATTACCGGTAACGGTAAAATAAAATTACCGTAATAATGACCAATACACTGAACACTGACCAGTAGCGATGTTGTATGCCGCGTCACTGCAGACGAAGACCTGCGAGTAGCTGGAGGAAGTGCAGGTGTGGTAGATGGAGCAGAAGTAGGGGTCAGGGAACACACCCTCCTGAGCGCAGATGATAGGCGCGCCCATGCAGCGGGGAGCGGGGGAGCAGATGGGAGCGGTGGTGTCGTGATAGCAGTAGCGGTCTTGGAGCAGACAGTTCCATGACACCACGTCGTCAGGGCAGAAGATGATGGCGCGACAGTCCAAGGAGCACACGGTGCCTGTAGGCCAACGCTTCCCATTATGTGTTTGATTGAATATAATAAAACGTTTGAATATTTTCTACAATAGGTGAAACGTGTGTAGGTAGTATAAAATTTAAATATTACAAATGGTAGCAGAAATGGGATTTAATGTTTAATTCACATAATTAGCGATTAATGAATGCACACAACTTGTAAAATAAGCAGACTTATAGCGATTCACACTCATCTATCAGATCACCTGTGACGTTTCCATCGCACGCGCTGGCGGTCTTAGAGGCGTCATCTGCGTCATTGTAGACCGTGCTTGAAGGAGGTCGAGGCGACTCCGTGTAGAGGACGCCTCCATCGGTCTCATCCGGGCTGGGTGACGAAGAAGAAGTGGAAGTCTGCATGACCTTGAAACAGAATTGTATAATCCCTCCGTGCGGGTTAGGAGGTAACGGGATGGGTGAGGTGCATGCAAGTTAAACTTTATATAGTACACTTCAATCTGCGCCATTTTTTAAATGAATACAATCACCGACGTTAAACTGTATTTTAACTAAACGGATTCATTTCTGGTCAGGTTCCTCGAAAACCAATTCTTGTTATTAGTGAAATCTGAGTTCACCTACTATTCGAGAAAATAAGGAACACAACTGACCTCTGGTGGATTTTGTGGTACTAGGTAAATGGTGGCTATCAAGGGCGCATTTGCATAAATATAAATACAAATATTTGATATAGTTGTTTGTTATGGCCAAGAAAGTAAATTTATAGCTAAATATCAATTTCATTTGATTTTAGTTTTTTCACTGCTTTATGGAAACACGAAATGTAAAAACAAACAAATTAATATGTGGACCTGATAGTAGCCATCTTGTCAGAAGTGGCTCCATCACGTATCACTTATTTGTGGGAATAGGCACCGTGTGTTCAAACCCCTAGAGCGCCACGAGTGAAAGAAATTGACGATTTTAAATATTATCTCGGTGGCTCTGCTCTCTAAGAAAAATCATATGCAGTTTGATTTCCAGACACCTTAGTCCCTGTTTCAACAATAAGTAAAACAGGGACTAAGGTGTCTGAAAATAATACTGCATATGATTTTTCTTAGAAAGCAGAGCCAGCGAGATAATATTTAAAATGGTCTATTAGCAATATTTACGGGAATGATCTTCAACTGTTTCATTTCTCATTGGCCGTGACCTAGCAACCGATCAAGTCAACAAATGTACTCAAAATATTTCGGAATCAGAACCAAGTCGCGCAAATTACTATTGAGATCAGATTCAGTGAAATTGTGAACACTTTATTATCAATATTTTGTAGGCGAATAAACTTTAGATAAACTTGTGTAAATTTCAAGGAGTGATAATGCGTAATATGTGCAGCAACATAACATATAACTGCAGCGACTTGGACGCCTTGCCAAAGGTAAGCTTCCTTCCCACAGCCCAGGCGGCTCTGTCTGTACTTTTTACAGCGCTATCTGTCGTCTAAACACGCTGCCTATATAAATCATTGCTTCGGATGGTGCCATAAAATCATCGATCAGTCAATCCGTTTCTTTCGAATACCGTTTTTCCTTATAACTATTCTTAGAACGTGAATCTAATATCAGCAAGTTTTTTGTCATTCAAACAACAACTACTTGATAATATCAGATTTCAACTTACAAGTACAGCGAGCAGAAATATCCAGGATGGCTCCATAATGCCGCCTTCTTTACACCAAAGATTACATAATATCTTGATGCTTTACTAAATGTCCAACACAATAAGCCACTGATAAACTAAATCAGTGGCTTATGTTATCAACAAACTAAAGCTAGTGATAGAGTAGATACATTATCAAAGTAGTTATTGACTTAAGAAACCTTTACTTCTTCCCAAATATTTTTTCTTCTCTTCTAGCGTTTTGTTTGATCTCTCCACCTCTCTTAAGTCTTCCTCTTCTATATTATCCTCATACTATCTTCTTGGTATCCTATCTATGAATCTATTCAGTAAGTAGAAGTACAGGCATGTGAAGTAAAATGAATAATGCTACAGAGATAAGTTTATTAAAAACACTCTCATTCAAAATTAGTTGGCACAAGGAGAGAGTGTAGCAGAAATTGGTGATTTAAATGTGATATGTAAGAATCTATAGGTAATATTACACGAAATTAACGTTGAGAATTACAAATCGTTATAACTAAAAATGTATTAAAATTGTGACAGAAAATCAAAGGTAATACCGAAATACAGCAAAAAAATAATAATGTCTTCCACAAACGCGAAATCGCGTCACAACTCCATGGTTACGCGAATTAACAACGCCATGTTGGTCGCACAGCCAATGAGATACTGAATCACGGCAACATGGCGCCGCGAACTCGTTTTGTGATGCGAATTCGCGACGATTCACGTTCATCAAGACCGCTGAAAGATTTACAAACAAGCTCCAAGGTCATTATCATACACTTGACCTTCAGGACAACGCATCAACAACGGATACAGAATCCTGCCGTCCTCCACACATATGTAGTAGTAGTTGGGATTGGCAGATAGCGCTGCGGACTGTGGCAACCTCACACACTCCTCCACAGGCGTGCCGACACAAGCCTCGAGGTCGCACTGTCCAGTAGCAATGTTGTATCCGTAGTCACTGCACGTTGACACCTCAGAGTAGGAGGCCGAGCTACAGGTGTGGTAAATGGAGCAGAAGTACGGATCAGGGAACACACCCTCCTGAGCGCAGCTCAAGGGCGCTCCGTAGCACCGAGCGGACACGGAGCAAGCGGCATCGGTTGAAGACGGACCGTGGCAGTAGAGCTGTGGCGAAGAATCGCAAGGAGATACGGCGCCATCTTGAAACAGGAGGCCCATACAGTCAGCAGTACATGTGATGTGGTTCGTAGTTGTTCCTGTCTGTTCTTCTGTTGTGGTAGTTGGTTCTTCCGTTGTGGTTACCTCTTCCGTTGTCGTCTCGATAGGTTCTGCGCAATCTCCGATACTTCCAATATCCGGATAGAAGTGAAGTCCTTCCGGACATTGATAGAGTTGTGGATACAAGATCGTTCCGTCTCTCCTGCATCTGTAGTAGAAGTTCCTGTTCCTTGGCAACGCACCGGACTGGAGAAACGTCGCACATTCCGGAACAGGACCGCCACATATGGGATGATCTAGCGGCAGATCGCAGTCACCGGTGACGATGTTGTACGCTGCGTCAGTGCATTGCGCCGGCGTGGAATATCCACTGGCCGCGCTGCATGTGTGGGAGACGGCGCAGAAGTACGGGTCGGGATAGACGCCCTCTTGTGCGCAGACCAACGGAGCGCCCATGCAGCGGGGCGCCACCGAGCAGCGGGCGTCGGAGGTCGGAGGGTCGTGGCAGTACGACGTCGTGCAGTCTTCGATGAGGATGTTGTCAGGAGAGAAGACGATGGATCTGCAGTCGGCGGAGCAGATCATCTCGGCGTGTATCAGCGGGGCGGTGAGCAGAGCCACCTGGAACAGAAACGGAAGAGTTAGTGGAGCGAGCGTCACCGCGGGACTATGGGCATTTTCTCTGGGTTTTTTGTCTGCACTGCCCAGGTTAAACCGTTCAACCAATCGATCTGAAAATGTGTATACATACGTGTGTAATCTATACGGTCTCTGGGATTTTTTGAACAGGATCCTGTGATTGGTGATAAATGAAAATTCCTGTAGATCACATCGTTCGACGTATCAATTCGAAATTTTCCACAGTTATTGAGGCCTTATAGTTTTAGAGTTATAACTTTCAAGGAAATCCGTTGATTGGTTAAAATTAAAATAGATGTTTTATGTGATTTTTGACATTTAAACTAGAACTGTTTGACTAATCAACTTTAAACTTTGCATTGTCATTGGGACCAACATTTTAGGTATTTTGCCAATTTTCAGACTATCTGTAGTTATCTTACGCATATCAAACGCATATCAAAACGCATGCAGTACGAAGGTTCGCTCATCAACGTGTTACACAGAGCGTTTTTCTAGTAGATATAGTGAGTGAATGTCTTCTTTATTTCTTAAAGAGAATTTAAGTATTATTGGACCGATCATAAGTTATTAAACTACCCCCATAAAATTCATATTGCACATGCTTTCCATTAATTCAAAACGTGTCAAATGTAATAATATAATTGGATAATCATTGAACTGAATTGTTTATTTCACACTACACTGAACTCGATGAGTATCTAAAAATAAAATTTAAATTTTGGTAGGTACGATAAAAGTAATGCTTGTTTTTAACTATTTAAGCTTCTAACGTGTATTTGTCTGTTGTGTCAAATACAACTTTATCTAGTGGAGCGGTCGCTCCACGCCAGCCAAGTCGTACGGCGCGCGCACACTCTCATATAAAGGCTGGAGCAAACCCACTTTTACTGTAAGCATCAAAGTGGCATTTTCGGCCTACTGGATCTTAAAATTGAGAAATCTCACATTGTTGCGAAATATCTTAATTTCGAGCTATGGCCCACCCTACAACATATACCAAATTTGGGAACAATAGGTTACGCCCTTTGCGCGCTAGAGGGCCGTGAAAACAGTGTTTTAGGGCGGTTTTCATAATCAGTAATCATAGTAGTAGGCTGGAGCTAAAATCCGGTAAACAGGCCACAGCCTAAACGGCTGAACCGATTGATCTCACATTTTTACCACGTGTGCACTTTTGGCGTCTGATTTAACCTTGTCCCCATGAATTTTTTGTGCCGCCATTTTGAAACCGGAAGTGACGTCATATCTCGTCAACGGTTGGACCGATCGGAACGAAATTTGCGCCAATCGTTTCAGACGGTCATCTTTATGGATTATCAATATCAAAAGACTGAACATTATTTTAAATAAACCGGAAATGACGTCATGAAATTTAATATACATCGATTTGCATTTCAGCAACAACTGTTGATCCGATTGTCTTGATATTTATGTAACGTTTGTACTTTTGATATTTCATTTGACTTGTTATAAAACCAACCGGAAGCCGCCATTTTGAAACCGGAAGTGACATCATGTCTCAAAAACGGCTAAACAGATTAGAACAAAACCAGCGCTAAACGATTTAGACGGTCAACTTTAAGTAATCAGTAATATTTGATGATTCAAATATCGAAACCGGAAATGACGTCACACATTTTATGACCTATACCGGAAATGACGTCATAAATATGCTACATGACGCTAAATTCACCACTTTATACTTTAAAATAGATATAAGTAAACGTACTTTGTAAATAATTATAAATTCAAGGTTGCAGTGTTCTCGGCGGCCATTTTTAAAACCGGAAGTGACGTCATATATCGTAAACGGTTGTACCGATTGCAACCTAAGTTTGGAAATGTGTTGGACTAATAATTATGAATTCAAGACGACATTATTTTCGGCCGCCATTGTTAAAACCGGAAGTGACGTCAAATATCGAAAATGGCTGTACCGATTGCAATCAAATTTTGGAAATGTGTTGTACTAATAATTATGAATTCAAGACGACATTATTTTCGGCCGCCATTGTTAAAACCGGAAGTGACGTCATATATCGAAAATGGCTGTACCGATTGCAACCAAATTTTGGAAATGTGTTGTACTAATAATTATGAATTCAAGACGACATTATTTTCGGCCGCCATTGTTAAAACCGGAAGTGACGTCATATATCAAAAACGGCTGTACCGATTGCAACCAAATTTTGGAAATGTGTAGGAGTAATAATTATGAATTCAAGACGACATTATTTTCGGCCGCCATTGCTAAAACCGGAAGTGACGTCATATATCGAAAACGGCTGGACCGATTGTAACGAAACTTAAAGCTATTCTTCTTGGATAATTATTTTAATCTTATATACCAAACGCAACTTTTCTAAGTATCCAAATCGGCATAGGCGTATTTTTTTAAAGAAATAAGTTCTTGCACGGACACAAGCTGTGCTACAAGCTGTATGAATAAACTAACAAAAGAAGTGATATCCCAGAAAAAAACACTCCGTGTAAAAAAGGCAGCCAAGTCTCTTTACTTTAAAAAAAATCAACACCGAAAAGGAGTGATATCAAAAAAGGAGCCAAGTCAATGACATTTCCAAATATTTAATCGTATCTTTGAAATAAAAGTATAAACACCGAGAAATACTTTACAAAAGGACTTGGCGCATCGTTTTTTTAAAGACATTTTTCTATTCATAAGCATGTGCCATTTATATACAACCGTCATTTTGAATGTTTAGAATAATAGGGAAACATCTTTCAATTAGGTACATATTATACATACCTTCTGTAAAATATTTTCTATATGATTATATACGCTATGAAACTTGTTGTCTATGCTTTCTATAAATATACTCAATAGTTATCTTCGTAATATTGTTTCGTGGTGAATATAATTAAGTCTCATGCGTTATACCTTCTCATCATGTAACAATTTCTATTAATACACATTTTATAAAAATACATTTCACAAAGAAGACAGTCATATTGAATTTCTATTAAAAAATTTAACTTTATACACTTGACACTTCAAAAATATATAATTGTGTTCCATTAGTTAGTAATTATTTGACAACGTTTCATGATTTCCTTCAGTCAAGATCAAATTATGAAAAGATACCAGTCTAATATCGCCATATTAACAGTACTGCAAGAATATGTATGAGCCCACTTCCAATTGATATGAAGGGATGTGTGTTGTGAAAAATATCCGACCGAACCGGGGCACGAACTTGGGACCTCTCACTTGCCGGGCGAGAGCTCTACCAACTGAGCTACCCGATCGGACGGGCGGACATTAGACACAACACACTGATGAGGATCCTGACTCCTGACTCCATGGAAGTTTTCCAAAGAAACCTACATTCTCACCACTTCCAATTGTTATGTAATTCTTTCACCCTTATATTACTTATATATTACAGCATAAAATCATGCTTCTATCGCCATTGACAAAACTATAAAATAGTCATTACTAAAAGTAGCTTGATTCATAGATTCTGGCTCTAATAGAAAGAGGAAAATGTACCTACTTGTAAATTTCTTTCCACTTTTAGGATAGAATGATGTCTTTAAAAAAACGATGCGCCAAGTCCTTTTGTAAAGTATTTCTCGGTGTTTATACTTTTATTTCAAAGATACGATTAAATATTTGGAAATGTCATTGACTTGGCTCCTTTTTTGATATCACTCCTTTTCGGTGTTGAATTTTTTTAAAGTAAAGAGACTTGGCTGCCTTTTTTACACGGAGTGTTTTTTTCTGGGTATAAAATACCAAAGAAAACATAAAACCACGTACTTGAAGATTGCTCTAATAAATTATTATGGGAAAATGACTATCAAGGAAATGGAGTTGAGAATAAAGCTATATTCATAAGATGTTTACTTACAACTATCACCACATTCACTGACGTCTTCCACATCTTCAGATTACTCGGACATAAATCAGTACTTCTATATATTTGTGTTGCTCTTCCTGACTCAATGACAAACTTCCAAGACTACGAGGTGTTCGACTCTTTACGTCGAGGAGAAACTAGCATTATTACAGGTTGCTCAATACATTCCAAGAATTCAAGATAAATAGATGATTGATTGGATTTGTTTGGCAAATTGATTTTTAAGTACACGTCAGATTACAATTATTTTGAAGCGTCGAAATTATCTTTTCAGGCTCGGTATTACCATCAGTTAAATTGTGCCGGATTAACTAACTTTACGATGAAATGCATCTGTTTCAATCTGTATTCCATTCCCTCACCAACCTTCATGGCTCTTCCCAGGGAAGGTTCCACGACCGACTCCTTCCCACTGTCCACCCATACCTGTTGATCATCATCTTACGAGACTAGAATTCATGACTCGCGACTCGGCTCAAAAATAGAATGTATTGAGATGTTTTCACGCTCTCATGTGATGGGCTGGATCTTACTACACTGCGTATTATTGGTGATGGCAACTTTTATTTTTTGATATACCCATAATCTAGTGGAGCGGTCGCTCCACGCCAGCCAAGTCGTACGGCGCGCGCACACTCTCATATAAAGGCTGGAGCAAACCCACTTTTACTGTAAGCATCAAAGTGGCATTTTCGGCCTACTGGATCTTAAAATTGAGAAATCTCACATTGTTGCGAAATATCTTAATTTCGAGCTATGGCCCACCCTACAACATATACCAAATTTGGGAACAATAGGTTACGCCCTTTGCGCGCTAGAGGGCCGTGAAAACAGTGTTTTAGGGCGGTTTTCATAATCAGTAATCATAGTAGTAGGCTGGAGCTAAAATCCGGTAAACAGGCCACAGCCTAAACGGCTGAACCGATTGATCTCACATTTTTACCACGTGTGCACTTTTGGCGTCTGATTTAACCTTGTCCCCATGAATTTTTTGTGCCGCCATTTTGAAACCGGAAGTGACGTCATATCTCGTCAACGGTTGGACCGATCGGAACGAAATTTGCGCCAATCGTTTCAGACGGTCATCTTTATGGATTATCAGTATCAAAAGACTGAACATTATTTTAAATAAACCGGAAATGACGTCATGAAATTTAATATACATCGATTTGCATTTCAGCAACAACTGTTGATCCGATTGTCTTGATATTTATGTAACGTTTGTACTTTTGATATTTCATTTGACTTGTTATAAAACCAACCGGAAGCCGCCATTTTGAAACCGGAAGTGACATCATGTCTCAAAAACGGCTAAACAGATTAGAACAAAACCAGCGCTAAACGATTTAGACGGTCAACTTTAAGTAATCAGTAATATTTGATGATTCAAATATCGAAACCGGAAATGACGTCACACATTTTATGACCTATACCGGAAATGACGTCATAAATATGCTACATGACGCTAAATTCACCACTTTATACTTTAAAATAGATATAAGTAAACGTACTTTGTAAATAATTATAAATTCAAGGTTGCAGTGTTCTCGGCGGCCATTTTTAAAACCGGAAGTGACGTCATATATCGTAAACGGTTGTACCGATTGCAACCTAAGTTTGGAAATGTGTTGGACTAATAATTATGAATTCAAGACGACATTATTTTCGGCCGCCATTGTTAAAACCGGAAGTGACGTCAAATATCGAAAATGGCTGTACCGATTGCAATCAAATTTTGGAAATGTGTTGTACTAATAATTATGAATTCAAGACGACATTATTTTCGGCCGCCATTGTTAAAACCGGAAGTGACGTCATATATCGAAAATGGCTGTACCGATTGCAACCAAATTTTGGAAATGTGTTGTACTAATAATTATGAATTCAAGACGACATTATTTTCGGCCGCCATTGTTAAAACCGGAAGTGACGTCATATATCAAAAACGGCTGTACCGATTGCAACCAAATTTTGGAAATGTGTAGGAGTAATAATTATGAATTCAAGACGACATTATTTTCGGCCGCCATTGCTAAAACCGGAAGTGACGTCATATATCGAAAACGGCTGGACCGATTGTAACGAAACTTAAAGCTATTCTTCTTGGATAATTATTTTAATCTTATATACCAAACGCAACTTTTCTAAGTATCCAAATCGGCATAGGCGTATTTTTTTAAAGAAATAAGTTCTTGCACGGACACAAGCTGTGCTACAAGCTGTATGAATAAACTAACAAAAGAAGTGATATCCCAGAAAAAAACACTCCGTGTAAAAAAGGCAGCCAAGTCTCTTTACTTTAAAAAAAATCAACACCGAAAAGGAGTGATATCAAAAAAGGAGCCAAGTCAATGACATTTCCAAATATTTAATCGTATCTTTGAAATAAAAGTATAAACACCGAGAAATACTTTACAAAAGGACTTGGCGCATCGTTTTTTTAAAGACATTTTTCTATTCATAAGCATGTGCCATTTATATACAACCGTCATTTTGAATGTTTAGAATAATAGGGAAACATCTTTCAATTAGGTACATATTATACATACCTTCTGTAAAATATTTTCTATATGATTATATACGCTATGAAACTTGTTGTCTATGCTTTCTATAAATATACTCAATAGTTATCTTCGTAATATTGTTTCGTGGTGAATATAATTAAGTCTCATGCGTTATACCTTCTCATCATGTAACAATTTCTATTAATACACATTTTATAAAAATACATTTCACAAAGAAGACAGTCATATTGAATTTCTATTAAAAAATTTAACTTTATACACTTGACACTTCAAAAATATATAATTGTGTTCCATTAGTTAGTAATTATTTGACAACGTTTCATGATTTCCTTCAGTCAAGATCAAATTATGAAAAGATACCAGTCTAATATCGCCATATTAACAGTACTGCAAGAATATGTATGAGCCCACTTCCAATTGATATGAAGGGATGTGTGTTGTGAAAAATATCCGACCGAACCGGGGCACGAACTTGGGACCTCTCACTTGCCGGGCGAGAGCTCTACCAACTGAGCTACCCGATCGGACGGGCGGACATTAGACACAACACACTGATGAGGATCCTGACTCCTGACTCCATGGAAGTTTTCCAAAGAAACCTACATTCTCACCACTTCCAATTGTTATGTAATTCTTTCACCCTTATATTACTTATATATTACAGCATAAAATCATGCTTCTATCGCCATTGACAAAACTATAAAATAGTCATTACTAAAAGTAGCTTGATTCATAGATTCTGGCTCTAATAGAAAGAGGAAAATGTACCTACTTGTAAATTTCTTTCCACTTTTAGGATAGAATGATGTCTTTAAAAAAACGATGCGCCAAGTCCTTTTGTAAAGTATTTCTCGGTGTTTATACTTTTATTTCAAAGATACGATTAAATATTTGGAAATGTCATTGACTTGGCTCCTTTTTTGATATCACTCCTTTTCGGTGTTGAATTTTTTTAAAGTAAAGAGACTTGGCTGCCTTTTTTACACGGAGTGTTTTTTTCTGGGTATAAAATACCAAAGAAAACATAAAACCACGTACTTGAAGATTGCTCTAATAAATTATTATGGGAAAATGACTATCAAGGAAATGGAGTTGAGAATAAAGCTATATTCATAAGATGTTTACTTACAACTATCACCACATTCACTGACGTCTTCCACATCTTCAGATTACTCGGACATAAATCAGTACTTCTATATATTTGTGTTGCTCTTCCTGACTCAATGACAAACTTCCAAGACTACGAGGTGTTCGACTCTTTACGTCGAGGAGAAACTAGCATTATTACAGGTTGCTCAATACATTCCAAGAATTCAAGATAAATAGATGATTGATTGGATTTGTTTGGCAAATTGATTTTTAAGTACACGTCAGATTACAATTATTTTGAAGCGTCGAAATTATCTTTTCAGGCTCGGTATTACCATCAGTTAAATTGTGCCGGATTAACTAACTTTACGATGAAATGCATCTGTTTCAATCTGTATTCCATTCCCTCACCAACCTTCATGGCTCTTCCCAGGGAAGGTTCCACGACCGACTCCTTCCCACTGTCCACCCATACCTGTTGATCATCATCTTACGAGACTAGAATTCATGACTCGCGACTCGGCTCAAAAATAGAATGTATTGAGATGTTTTCACGCTCTCATGTGATGGGCTGGATCTTACTACACTGCGTATTATTGGTGATGGCAACTTTTATTTTTTGATATACCCATAATCTAGTGGAGCGGTCGCTCCACGCCAGCCAAGTCGTACGGCGCGCGCACACTCTCATATAAAGGCTGGAGCAAACCCACTTTTACTGTAGGCATCAAAGTGGTATTTTCGGCCTACTGGATCTTAAAATTGGGGAATCTCACATTGTTGGAAAATATCTCAATTTCGAGCTATGGCCCACCCTACAACATATACCAAATTTGGGAGCAATAGGTTACGCCCTTTACGAGCTAGAGGGCTGAGAAAACAGTGTTTTAGGGCGGTTTTCATAATAATAAAAATAATAATAATAATCTCAGTAGTAGTAGTAGTAGTAGTCTCCTGGAATTCAAATCCGGTAAACAGGCCACAGCCTAAACGGCTGAACCGATTGATCCCACATTTTTACCACGTGTGCACTTTTGGCGTCTGATTTAACCTTCACCCCATGAATTTTTTGTGCCGCCATTTTGAAACCGGAAGTGACGTCATATCTCGTCAACGGCTAGACCGATCGGAACGAAATTTGCGCCAAACGATTCAGACGGTCAACTATATGGATTTTCAGTAGCAAAAGACTATACATTATGTTAATGAAACCGGAAATGACGTCATGAAATTTGAAATACATCGATTGGCATTTCGGCAACAAAGATTGGTCCGATTATTTTGATATTTTTGTAACGTATGTACTTAATAGATATCTCATTTGACTTATTATAAAACCAACCGGAAGCCGCCATTTTGAAACCGGAAGTGACATCATATCTCAATAACGGCTAAATAGATATGAACGAAACCAGCGCTAAACAATTGAGACGGTCAACTTTATGTATTATCATCAATAATATTTGCAGTTTCCCATACCGAAACCGGAAATGACGTCACACATTTTAAAAATCTCACAAATTTACATTTGATACAATAAATATACTATTTGAGACAGCTTATAATAAAATGTAATCATGTTTAAATTATAATTCAAAGGGTCAGTGATTTCAGCAGCCATTTTGAAACCGGAAGTAACGTCATATCTTGAAAATTGGTCGACTGATCGGCATGAAACTACCGCCAAACGATTCGGAAGGTCATCTCTATGAAAAAGGAACAGTAAAACTAGAATTTTCCTATTTATGAGACCGGAAATGACGTCATTCAAATTTAAAAAATTATTATAATCCCCTCCTATATAATAAATACATATTCAGAAAGCTTTAAATGATACACATCATTTATAGATATACATTCTATGTGGCAGTGCAGTAAGTTCAGCAGCCATTTTGAAAACCGAAGTGTTGCCATATCTCGGAACTCGGTTGACTGATAGGAATGAAACCTTTGCTATTCTTCATGAAAGATCATTTAAAGCAAATATATAGTACCATACGCAGAATTTCATTAGTTAACCAAATTGTCAATGGCGACTTTTTTAAAAGGATTTAGTAATTGTTCAATCGATATGACGTCACAAGTTCTATGAATAAACTAAAAAAAGGAGTGATATCCCCATAAAAAACACTCCGTGTAAAAAAAACGGCCAAGTCTCTTCAACTAAAAAAAATTATGAAATCTAAAAAATTCTGCACTGAAAAGTAGTGATATCAAAAAATGGGCCAAGTCAAAACTTTATTTGAAAATCAAAAAATACTTGGCGCATCGTTTTTTTAGGGCATCATAGGTATACTATATGTATTATGTATATTTGATAAATATTTTCTATCTGGTCTATACTTCTAAACTATGTATACACGATGCGCCAAGTATTTTTTGATTTTCAAATAAAGTTTTGACTTGGCCCATTTTTTGATATCACTACTTTTCAGTGCAGAATTTTTTAGATTTCATAATTTTTTTTAGTTGAAGAGACTTGGCCGTTTTTTTTACACGGAGTGTTTTTTATGGGTTAAACTTACTAAAGGAGAAACGAAATTGGTAATATTAGCTTTCCAAACTCAACGCTACTGCTAATAAATGTTAGAGAGGAAAGTAACATTACATAAGTGATCTCCATTCTTCTAAGTTTACTCTTTCTAAGTCCAAATATATAACTGGAGCCCAGTTCTGTAGATTCTTCACACTTGTTCGCGTGGTCTTACAGTGGTGGAAAGATAAAAGGTAAGCCCTCCTTCCCCCTATACACGCATTTACATTTGTCCCTCACCTTGAAAAGTAGTTTGAATAAGTTTGAATAAGGTGGGGGTGAATGGAGGGTTAACTATTAATTAACTTTCCATCACTGTACATGACTTGCTAGTTGAAGTGAGGTTATGGGAAGGAAAGGAAACGAAATAATAACAACATTTCTTGTGAACACCACATTGTCTATTTCTTACAATATAATTAATAATAATTATAATATATTATGTTTATTATATACAATAATGTTATCTTGATATATAATAATATTAATAATAATATGCAGTAAGTATAATATATTAATTAGTTTCACTTTTATTTACAAACCAACAATGATAATTGTGCATCACCATGACAATCGATAATGAATAATAAACAACGCAACAAAGTAACATGGCGGCGCACAGCCTTCTAGATCGCCTAGCTAGAACATGTGGTGTCAGAAGGCGGTGGGCGAGCCAACACCAGACTACTTTATCGACTCTAATAGTGCAACTGGCTTTTACTAAACTTTTCATTCGTTTGTGGGATTATATCATCAGGATCTTAAGAAATTGTCTCGTGAGCTTTTTTTAATAAAATATAAAACTTTTACATCATTAAGGTGATAAATTATAATCGAAGACTATTTACTGTATACTACCTGTATCAGGAGAGAAGGTAAAAAATATACATAAAAGGGATCCATTTCTTGTCATATTTATTCATTTCAATAGTAAAAGTAAATTTTGAAATAGTTTAACTACTAAAATTACTTTTATCAGCTCAAAAGCTGTAAAACGACGTATCAATTACACAAGAAATGAAGCCTCTTTATGTGTATTCTATTCCCTTTCTCACTGGTATAAAAAGTATTGAAATCAAAGTCTAAGTAAATCATAAACAATCAAGATTGGCTCAAACTAAAAATGGTAGGTTTATCATTTATGTAGCATTTATAAAAATGTCTGACTGATATAGAATAAAATTTCAGATTTTTTTGTCACGTGAAACAATTTGTTAAGGTACACCTGATATAATCACTTAGCCATCTAAACATTGTCTTAATATTTTGGTGTTTTCAAAGGTTGTGCTAATTTTTGTAACAACCCAAAAACATGGAAGGTACTCTGTGATAATAAGCATTTTGTAAAAGTGCATCATCTTACACAGAGCACTAAAAAGCAACTACAAATTCTGTACAATTGACTCCACTCTAAATGTGCTTTGATTTCGTTGACATCCATTTAAACCTAACCAACAATTCGTCACTAAAAAGACCAGTTGCATTTCGACTCTCCATCTAAGAGCCTTGGCTTGAACAACAATGAGCAAGGTTTATGAACTAACAATGATCACGACAAGGTATCTTAGAGGCCGTGCTTTAACATTATGACACACATGGGTTTTGAGCAGCCAGTGAAAGTTAGGTTATGGTTGGGGAATCAAGGGTATACACAAGGCACTGTATTATGCGTCGGTAAGATATTAGGGAATCAAAATCTTAGGTCGAAACTATTTATAAGAAACAAAACTACGAAAGTTAAAATCATGATTTTATTCAAACATGACTAATATGCTAAAAATAATAATTTCCGTGATAGAGACTATCACATTCTTCTCTGCGAGAGAATCTATACAAAATGGTGTCGCCAATTTGATAAAGCTATATGATAGAGCTCTCTTAATTACAAACGGGCTTTTGACAATGAAAAGCTGACCAAGTATAAATACATCAATAAATAGAGCCATTTATGTCTAGTACTGAGACCATTGATCAAAATATTTTCTTCTTCTCTCTTGACAAATTAACAGAAAATCATTAATTTTTAAAAAAAAAACACATGGTGAAATCAGATTATTCTACAGCCCGGTTGTACCAAGTCCCGATAACATTAGCGGTAGGATTTATCGCCTGAAACCATGGCAACAGCCAATGAAATACAGCCATCTAGACCGCTAAAGTCCACAAAAAAGCTTAAGTGAACTTTATCTTTCTTATAGGGACATCGTACAACCGGGCCTAAGTACAGTTGAAAAATGTACCCTTTTGATTTTGATTCCCCGTCTATAACTATGTCGAAGAGTTTTGTTACTGGGAATGATATTTGCATTGAGAGGTACAACCAAGTGGCAGGAGAGGAAAGTGAGGTTAGTGTTCGCATGCGACGTCACTACTTAATATTGACTGAGTGAGTGGTGTATCACATTACGTGCTCTATGACGTCATATTACATTATAGTTTCACTTTTGTTTCTCCTCCTGACGACACGTGACGACATTTTGTACTACATTCCATCGTTGTGTGACGAACATAACCTAGAAATAGCTAACCTAAAAGTCTGCGAACAATTCGCTTAACATTTGTTGACAAATACATCAAACTAGATTACCACTTCTTATAACATTAAGAAAATTCTGTAAATATAGATACAAACCAAAATAATATAAAGAAATAGACTTATTTCAAAAGGGAATAAAAATGTGTTGGTTACCAGTAACCATATAAATATCTTGACCATTAAAAGTCAAACATTTGTGTTATAGGGCCAAAATATGTAGAGTGGTCAAAATGACAAAGTTTGGGATACGCACTGTTTCAAACATTGCAAACAACAACCAGATATTGAAGTACGGTTGGTAGTAAAGGTGTCCTTAGTGCCTTTTTCAACTAACTTTTAACAATATCGCTAACATGTTTTTCATAAATGTTCATGAGAACAAATTAAGGACGAACAAAAGATCATGAACTATTACAGTGTTTGTAACAGAATTATAAAAGTTTTCAAATGTGCACTAACATTATGTAAGGTTCTTCAAAAAGATATTTCTTCACACTTACAAAATTTTAAGTAATCAATGAGTAATTATGCAAATTTCAAGCTTATATTTCTAAATTATTCACATACTGGACATTACGACCTCAAACGTTAAATACGAAATTAATTATAAAATATTCGAATTTTAAACTTTGTGGTCGTACCAGGTGTCGTAATGTACTCCAGGGTGCGGCAATATTTCATAGAGTGAGCTTTAAATGTGCATTACTCATTTGAAGAACCACTTCGTATCTTCGATCTCATTTTACTCCATTAATGTATTAAGTCCACTCAAAATGTTTAAGCAAATTGTAAGCAGACTCGAAAACGTATTTTACATTTTACATCATCTAAAAACATTCTTAAATATGTCTACATCGTATCCACATCCAATAATTGTACTAACAATTGACACTAACTCTAGTGACGACGACTAGCACTAGCAGTTTCAGTCCCATGGCACTAAAGACTAAATCAACACTTTGTACGCATTAAATTACACTTCCTAAGTACAACTATGTACACGTAATTCGATGTACACTTTTCCGCTGTCTTGAGCTTGAGTTTCATCACTGTCGAGTGTTTTGTAAATTGGTGTCTAATCGATGTGTTGTTTCGAGATATATCGAAGTGTATCGAGTTTAAGTGTTCGATGGATCGAGATGGCACTGCGATGTATTGAGGTATTCGCTAACGAGATCTGTTAGGTTGGCACTCGTGGCTGTCTGGGAGGCCGGGCGGGGCGCACACTAGGCGATTCTGGAACAGAAAGACACAAGATTCAAGACTAAATCAGGTGCAATTGCGAGCGATTTTGTTGCGTATTGCAGGCACTTTTTTTGGAGGTGATTGGAGACGAAATGAGTTTGACGAAATGATTTGAAATTTTTACCATGATTAGATAAAAGACAAACTTATGGTTATCCCTTGGTACATTTGAAATTTTTTGCTTCGTTAATTAGTATTAGTATTTGTTGATTTTTGGTGAAAGATTGTCTATTTTTTTGTCTCGCTGGGTGCCGTATGTAATTTAATTTTAAAAATGAGCCAAGTGAAAACCCTAAGTTTGTCTTTTATCTAATCATGATTAAAAATTAAGATCAATTGGTTCACGGGGTTCGTCTCCAATCGTATCGGAAATTTCATAGTTTTGAGCGTTTTTGTTGAATAACCGGCGCCTAATTAACAAGGCACGAAGCAAAAATGAAAAAGTGCTACTAATAAACAATCAGACTGAACATGTGAACATCCTATCAAAGTTACACACAATTATAAAATAATTTTTCTCTCTTAATTTTCTAAAACGGCCGAGCGCTTGTATCACCTTAATTGTTATGGTAACCAAGTGACTGTTTTTAATTATTTTGCAAGCACGACGATTCTTTCAAAAATACAAAAATAATATTGCACATGGGGAGCTTTCATAATATTTTGAAAATGAAAATATCAAGAAAGTAAATTCTGTCTCAAATCGTTTCACGGCCATGAGGATAACATTGATCTGATATGGTTTCATATTTCGATTTAGTTTGAGAATAAGACACCTATAAAGACGCACCTGGAGTTTAGAAAATTACATTCATGCCAGAGGATAATCACTTTGTTAAGCCTTAAGCCCCAAGCAATCAATTTATTGAGTAAGGATTCTAACTTTTTAACTACAAATATAAGGTCGTAACCCAAATTCTTCAACTGTATGATTTAATTTATCCCGATAGTGTGTTTTTAAGATCTCGAGTCTTGATACAAAACATTGGTCCTTGGATTTCAGGATTTAAAAAACTATTTGCCAGTTAGATCATAATTGTTAAAAAAAAACTTCACATGTAAAGCATTTTTTTCAAAAAACAAGATACGGATCAGCAATTAGACCTCCTGTGCGCCGATCTATTTGTAATCTCATTGCAGAAACTATTACACCAGAAGGTCGTTGAAACGGCATCGTCACGTGACATACCTGTAACTATCCCCGCAATTAATCTCCCCAGATAATCACGTTAAACCGCAATTAGAGAGATAAGCCACAAGTCGCTTGTTTTTCGCAGAGATTTATTTTATTAAAAAAGATCAACTCCTAGAACGATAAAAAGAATCTAATAAAGTAATCGTGCACGCCGATTGGTCGAATCGCGATGCTATTCCTGGGTCACGTGTTATCTCGAGTCGGTGAGGCCATGTCGCGATAAGCTGATAACATCTAGACCCGTTCGAGTTCCGATATCTCGATCCAAATCTGGCGATTAGTCGACTCGCAATCCTTTCGCGGGGACGAGATATTGGCGTGCGTCGTTAATGGGTCACGTGAGGGTGGTCACGTGTCATCCCCCCTCCCCCATCGTGATGGCGCAACGGGGCAATTGTTAGACGTGGAACAATGGAATGATAAGTAGGGTTGGAAAAAACCCGGGTTTTTTCAAAAATAATTTGCCCAGTGGGTTTTTTAACTGGGGTTTTTCCTTTTTTTATTTTTTTCAGATTTTGTTTATTTTGTATAAGGTTTCGAATTATCAACATTTTAAATAATTTTCAATATAAATTATGATGTAGGCTATACATATTGGTTGAGTATCCCTTATAAGTACCTAGCTCTAAAATGAATGGAAAGTGTTACCCTCTTTCGTATCCTTATGAATATTTACATAATATCAATGTAATTCACGGTTCTTTATTAATATGAGAAGTGTTTGGAAATGAAATATTAAGGTATTAATATAAACATATATAATAGTAGTATATAACAGGTCTTAACCAAGACTTCTTTTCATCATTTTTGTGAAAACCTCCGCTGTTGGTAAAAATCATGCGGGTTTTTTCACGTGGGTTTTACGTTGGCGGTTTTTTTCGGGTCGGGGAAAATCATGCCAACCCTGATGATGCCTATGTTCTCGATGAAATCAAGAGTAAATAAAGAACAATAATACCTACTTGTGAAGCAAAACAACGGTATTTGAACGATATGAATCGTCTACTGGGGCCCTATTCTAGAATGTATTCCCAATTCCATTCTCACAGAATCCGGTCACGGCCATAAGGATTAACATTGCATGGAATCGAATTCCCGTGGAATTGGGAATATAAAAGTTTTAGAATAGGGCCCCAGGTCATGTTCCTTGACAATTAATCCTTGTATTGTCAATGAAATCAGAGCTCACATACTAGAGTGCGATGACGCGTTAGCATAGACTTCATCGGATGATGCTAACATATCTTTATCGGACAATCCGTTTATTTCCAATTTTGTACCGATTTAGTATAATTTTCATTTTGTGTTCATGCAATTATTTTGGTGATACAAAACAAAATATGGGTCATTTTCAAAATTTCAAAATCGTAAGAAATATAATTTTGAAAAAAGTTAAATTTTACAAATGGTGGCAGAAATAGGATTTTTTTAAATTTCAAATTTCAAATAAAATCTATGATCGGGTTATATTCTATAGGCTGTGCGATGTGATATCAACTACTCCAGCTGCTCTGGAACAGATGTGTACTGCGTGCACGGGGAGCAAGTAATAACTTGTTGAGTGAACAAGTAGCCAGACCACGTGGAGTAGCGACACGAGAAACAAGCGCAATTCATAATAGAACTGTGATACCATCACAGTGGGCTGGTCAGGGCCAGATGCAGGGATAAGTGGGCTATTATGTAACTTAGAGTACCAGTTGCTGATGGAATCCGATGCTGATGGAATCCGATGCACGGCCATAAGACATTGCATCACAGTGGCGTGGTCAGGGCCAGATGTACGGATAATGTGTAACTAATGTGATAATGTGTGACTATTATGTAACTTAGAGTACCAGTTGCTGATGGAATCCGATGCTGATGGAATCCGATGCACGGCCATAAGACATTGCATCACAGTGGCGTGGTCAGGGCCAGATGTACGGATAAGTAGGACTATTATGTAACTTAGAGTACCAGTTGCTGATGGAATCCGATGCTGATGGAATCCGATGCTGATGGAATCCGATTCACGGCCATAAGACATTGCATCACAGTGGCGTGGTCAGGGCCAGATGCAGGGATAAGTAGGGCTATTATGTAACTCAGAGTACCAGTTGCTGATGGAATCCGATGCTGATGGAATCCGATGCACGGCCATAAGACATTGCATCACATTGGCGTGGTCAGGGCCAGATGCAGGGATAAGTAGGGCTATTATGTAACTCAGAGTACCAGTTGCTGATGGAATCCGATGCTGATGGAATCCGATTCACGGCCATAAGACATTGCATCACATTGGCGTGGTCAGGGCCAGATGCAGGGATAAGTAGGGCTATTATGTAACTCAGAGTACCAGTTGCTGATGGAATCCGATGCTGATGGAATCCGATGCACGGCCATAAGACATTGCATCACATTGGCGTGGTCAGGGCCAGATGCAGGGATAAGTAGGGCTATTATGTAACTCAGAGTACCAGTTGCTGATGGAATCCGATGCTGATGGAATCCGATGCACGGCCATAAGACATTGCATCACATTGGCGTGGTCAGGGCCAGATGCAGGGATAAGTATGGCTATTATGTAACTCAGAGTACCAGTTGCTGATGGAATCCGATGCTGATGGAATCCGATGCACGGCCATAAGACATTGCATCACATTGGCGTGGTCAGGGCCAGATGCAGGGATAAGTAGGGCTATTATGTAACTCAGAGTACCAGTTGCTGATGGAATCCGATGCTGATGGAATCCGATGCACGGCCATAAGACATTGCATCACATTGGCGTGGTCAGGGCCAGATGCAGGGATAAGTAGGGCTATTATGTAACTTAGAGTACCAGTTGCTGATGGAATCCGATGCTGATGGAATCCGATGCTGATGGAATCCGATTCACGGCCATAAGACATTGCATCACAGTGGCGTGGTCAGGGCCAGATGCAGGGATAGGTAGGGCTATTATGTAACTCAGAGTACCAGTTGCTGATGGAATCCGATGCTGATGGAATCCGATTCACGGCCATATGGATTAACATTGATCCGAATTGGATACCAGCAGAATTGGGACTTTTAAAATGTGGAATATGGCGTTTGTTTACATTTTTTTCATATTTGAAGACCACATTTATGTTGATTCTATTCTCGGTCTCTCGCTATAAAAATATTATTTATGTAATATTCTGGAATTAGATAAAAATATGTTTCAAAAGAGTGCGGCAGTGAACCTAAATGCACACTCTCGTTTTTTTCTGCTTGTTGTAGACAATATTATGGGCTGATACTTTGCACATTTTAAATTTTGTCTCTTTTAATCACTTGCAATTGCTTGATTTTTTTGGGAAAAGATTGGATGTTTTCTTTTCTCGTTGGAGCCTTTTAAAAATTATTATAAACAATATGCCAAGTAACAACTATCAGGGCATCCATGAACAACAGGCTTGTAAAATGTGTCATCAATTGGTTCACTGGTTTCGTCGTCAATATTTTCCGAATATGCGGCATTGTTGTCTATTTAACAATTAACAAGGCTCGAAACAAAAATATAAAAACTACTAAAGTGGCTGTCACACTGGGTTGGAACCCACGGTTGGGACCCAAGTATGGAAACTTTTGTTGCAAAAAGAGGCAACCGCCTATCACACGCAACTGTTTGGTTTGATGTTGGTTGGTTCACAATTGACACTCATGAGTTGCGCAGAAAGCAGTTGCCATAGTAACCAAAATAAAAGTATAGGAAATAACAAATCTGATAGCGGCAATCCAAATCTCATATTTTGAGTGATTACTTGTGAAAGAAAGATATTTAAGTAAGTACAAGTTAATAATAATACGCAATATTTATCCATACACATGTTCAAGTTAAATATTCATCTGATAAATATGATTTATAGCTATTATTCATAGCATCGTATTGGTCAGTTCACGTCACGTGGTACCACAACAAATTGTTGGAACCGGAAATATAGAGACTTCTCTATTTTTCAAACCAACCCGCGGGTTGACGAAATTTAGTCTCTGCACATGCGCGGCCAACCAGATTTTCCAACCGCCGGTTCCATACACGGGTTACAACTCAGTGTGATAGGGCTTTAATATACATCAGACTGATCATGTGAACATCCTATCAGAGTTACATCCACTTATGAAATCATTCTTAATATTCTCCGACGACCAAACGCATAGTAAACCTCCATTGGTCTCGAGTAAACACGAAAGATGTGAGATCCAAGCGCAAAACAATGCTATAGCAACACGTGATCCGCTCTGTGCATGTTCCTGCCAGTTAATGTTCTAATTGCCGTCGACACAGCCAGGTGACCCGAGTTCGAGTCTCGCTCGCGACAAGTGCATTACACGACGCGGCGGAGGAAAAATACAACTATTAACCAGAGAAAAATAAACGAAATAGCGCGATTTGAGGGGGGGGGGGGGCGTAGATAAGGAGATAAAGACTTTACTAAAAATATACTTAGTATTGTGACTCTTAAGGGGAAGGACAACCTAATATCTGAACCTCAGAAGTAGAAGGGCGAGAGTCAATTTTCTCGATTGGCGTTTCACACGTCCTCCTGATGTCAACAGATACAGTTTTTGAATTATTCTCTTACACAATGACTCATGTCACCATTACAAATATGATTGGATGAAGACAGAATTACTGATTTATGAGCTCATCTCAAGAATTCAACTTTGTTTGATACACAATATGTCTCAAGGGAGAAGGTATAAATGCCATCCACATAAATATTTATTGGATTATTTATGATGTAAGTTCACTCAAATGCAAAATATTGCGACCACTGGCTTGCCTGCTTTTAAAACGGAATTTTGACAGCTCGAATCCTGTAAAAGCGTTCAATTATTCCAAAGCATAATATTTCAGGTATGAACTAAAATCCTCTACCGATATAGGTACTCTGTATATTATATGCTATAATTCCGGCTTAACTTTTCGGGACAATCGCTAGTCTCATTTTTATCCTTAAATCCTTCTTACTAAACTAAGAATTGAAATAATACTTTTACGACGAGAGAATGGGAATGTAATCTACATAAAAAGCTCTATGAAAAGTCGACTTAAAAATTTCGAAATAGCTCAAAAGGGCTATCTGACATCAAAGTACGTTTAACAACGTGAGAGATAAAAATCGCATACTATTCGCATGTAATAGAGAATAATTTCGCCCTATTTGCAGAATATACACTTGGACAAAGTAAAAACGGTATTTGAACGAAACGGATTAGCTGCTGGTCAGGTTCCTTGACAATCAATCCTTGTTATTATCAATGAAATCAGAGCTCATCTACTAGAGTTAGATGACGAGTTAGTATATCATCGGATGATGTCATCAAACCGTTATCAGCCAATCCGTTTCTTTGTACTTTAGCCACGTAATTTTGGTATAATTTCTGTTTGAACTTTCCAGGTCAGCAAGTCTTATTTTATGATTTAGTCTTCATTAAAGCAAGGTAGCGAAACGAAACACTTCATCATGTACGTAACAAGCCCGTGTAAAATATCCCTGCCCCGTGTTCTCTCCACATCGCGTGCGCCGCGCTAAACGACTATTAGCGGGTTCGGCGTCTTGTCGAGCCGGGAGTTGGTACTCCTGCCCCGTGTCACATCCCCGTGGTGGAGATAGCCGCTGCGGCAGGCACGCCAACCTGACGGCATCACGCTAGATCGTATCGCGCGAGATTAAGATCGACAGTGGCCGGCGCTTATCGCGGTGAATACTCACTTGACACGTGACCGGGGCGGACGGGACGCGAACCGGCGGACATCTGGAAAGAAAAGAAACAATCAGATTAACGGATCGTGTTGCAGAGTTTCTGCAGACATCAAGTCATTTTCACAAGAGGGGGCAAATCAAATTTTAGGGTTCAACAAATTAATAATTATACAAAACGGTAAAAGGTAAAAGCATCTTGGACTCGCTGAAATTAATATCCTGGACAATCCAGAAAAAAGAGGGAGTATGAGAAAAATTGTGAGAAAATCGGTATCAGCCAATAGAATCTTACCCAGCTGGATTCCAATTGGTTGATAACAAATTTGTCGCTATTTTTTTTATCATACTCACTCTCACATAATATGTCAGGAATATAAGGCCCAGACATCAATTCCACTCACAAAATACACATAAAACAAGTAAAATACAAATTATTGAACAGAAACACTGGTATTGTCAAGTAAATATAAAAAGAGTCCGCGGACACTTTAAAAATAAAAAGAGGAAAAGAAGAAAAATAAATGAAAATATAAAAAGAATAAGAATAAGTAAAAATAAAGAGCCCGCGGACTCTTCTTATTTTTACTTGACAATACCAGTGTTTCTGTTAAATAATTTGTATTTTACTAGTTGGTTCCTGGTATATTATCTTTTTCTTTCTTTTATTTGTTGTTACGGGGCTTTGCTCTATTCCCACTGCCAGTAAATGCATGTATAATATGTATCTCATGTATGTGTTATATATGTGTTTTAAAATAAATAATAATAATAATAATAATACACATAAAACAATTAGGTATTGCATTTTTTCATTGTTACAAAATTTCACATTTATTTGAATGTTTCAATCCATACTAAATCAGTTTCCATGGAACTGGAGGTATAAATATATTCCATTAAATGTCAAAATGTGACAATCTTCCGTCATTCTCTAAATCCTCAGTGCTAATCTCCCATACGATGTCCTTGAACACTAAAACGGTAAGTAAAATTGTTGATTTTCTGGAAGCAGGTTTCATGTCTGATAGTTACATGGTTTGAAGGACAGTTTGAACCTAGTGAACTATGACAGGAGGTCGCAGAAATTGCGGACTCAAAGGGTTATCGTAGAGGTGTGATTTTCTAGTGTTCAATTGTGTGGCTTATGGCATATGTAGGTACAATAATTGTGTTTATTGTACAAGATATCGCCGAATAAGTAACTCAACCTCGAAGAACATCTATTGCCAATATTGAGTGTTGCACCGTCAACAAGTTCTTTCACGATCAAGGAAAATCTCATCAAACCATTTTGGAAGATATTTTATTGTTTTCGGGGAATGTTTCATAGTTTTACATAGAAAAATCTTTTCCAATACTGTTTGAGGTGAATTTCCTTGATTTTGACAGAACTTGATGACGGTGCAAAAAACCTCACCAAACCATTTTGGAAAAAAAATCGGGGACTGTTGCATGGTTTTCCACAGACACATCTTTCCAATACTGTTTGAGGTGAATTTCCTTGACTTTGAAAGAAATTGATGACGGTGCAAAAAACCTCACCAAACCATTTTGGGAAAAAAAATCGGGGACTGTTGCATGGTTTTCCACAGACACATCTTTCCAATACTGTTTGAGGTGAATTTCCTTGACTTTGAAAGAAATTGATGACGGTGCAAAAAACCTCACCAAACCATTTTGGAAAAAAAATCGGGGACTGTTGCATGGTTTTCCACAGACACCATCTTTCCAATACTGTTTGAGGTGAATTTCCTTGATTTTGAAAGAAATTGATGACGGTTCAACACTCAATTGTGTCAAATGAAATGTTCTTCTAGGTTGACTTGTTAAAACAAATAATGCTCAGCATTGTCTCTATAGTCTGTTGTATCGACAGGCTCTGATCATCGCACTCCTCCACTACAGCACGCAGGCAACCGCTGTCAAGTGCTACAAGTGCCCGCCTCTACACACGTCCCAAGCAGACAGTGTAGAGTGTAGCAGTGGAGTCTGCATGCGAGACTACATATCACGACCCGGGTTCGATTCCACTACACAATGTGGCTGCATGCTCTTCCCGCCTGAAAATCTGCAGATGGGATGCGTCCCGATTAGAGTGACAGGAGCCGCTGGGATGCTGTGTTATTGTGACACGGATCTGTGTAATGCCGAGGTGCCCGACAGCAGGGTGGCAGATAGTCAAGTGGCAGATAGCAAAGCGCCGAGTACTGCGTCTACAAGGGTATTCCCGAGCAACTATCTGCTTCTTGTTCCACTCCTCATCGCCCTCTACAAGATGTTGAAGAACTTATAACTTAATTGACAGAGAATAATCACAACATTCCACGTCCAAATCAATGGTCAAGCTTATTTCGTCATCTCTGCGGACAAATCTATACATTTTATGTACCTAAGTCTAGATTTTTCTCGGATAAGAATCGTTATAACGTTTCGCATTGAATCTGCTAACAGTCAGTACAGATTTGTTACCCTATTGCATTAAGTTAATAAATATATTATTTCTACCTCATTCATGAATGTTCAATCTTATATCATTATTGATAATTTATAATCTAATCATAAACATGATAACAGTAAAATGTGTTTGTTGTAAAGGGATATTTAATTCGCTGTCGAAGTTGACAGAAATTAAACATTTTGTATTCTCCAGTCTGTTAGTAATCTCCACATATCCGCTCCAAACAATTTATTTAACAAATCACTAATCAATCAATTATCGATACTGATTTTTTTTAAATTTATTTATTATAAATTAAATACATTTTAACGTAGCGTATAAATACTCTCTTTAGAAACAGCATTTAAATCGTCTAAGCTCTAAAAAAAAGGAGTAAACAATGCGAACATTGTCACAATTGCGTCAAATTATTATAAATGTTTCAAAACACTAAACCAGTTTCCATAGAACTTGATATATAAATAGTATCCACTTAATGTCAATATTTAACAATCTGCTGTCAATTCTCAGCAAATCTCCCATAGGATGTCGTTGAACACAAAAGCCGTAAGTAAAATGGCCACTCATGCCCGGTTGTATACAATGTTCTGTTAAGTAAGATAAAGTTCACTGTAGCCTCAAGTGGACTTGAGCGGTCTAGATGACTGTGTTTCATTGGCTGTTGCCAAGGTTTCAACCGATATAACCACCCGCTAACTTTATCGGGACATTGTACAACCGGATCTTAATGTTATTAGTTGTTATCTAAGCCCAGCAGAAATTCAAGGAAAACGCAAGTTATGTTATGTTGTGCGAGATTGAGTTGGTAACAGCACTAAGTACAAGGTATCTTCCCAGCAGTGTTAGGAGTTGAGTTGTACAGGAGGCCAATTCTTGAGCTTTCTTGATTTCAAACCGTTCACGTAACATTGTTTAAAAGATGAAAAGTTGACAGCTGTTTAAAGTGTCATACAATGAAACGTAAACTGGTTGAAAACGTATATTTTCAAGAAGTTGTTATGTTGACAGGTTCTACTGATTCTCCTCTACTTGTGCACGCAATCAACAAGTCTAATATGTTACGAATACGAATGTTCAGACGGTCAACCTGATGACGATTGTGCAGCCGACCTGTCCAATGCACCGACCACGCAGTGCGCCGGCGCATGCTTGTATAGTTATGTACAACGTGGGACCGTTAACAAGCGCACAATTAAATGTGACAATATGGTTGGTCCGGAAGTGGACCTGGGATGTTCGACGTATGGAGGAGATCCAATTAGATTAGTATGTAATTGCACAATTGACAAATGCAACGACAAGACGATCAAGGACAGAGACGCTGATGATTACGGCAGCCAACCAGGTGGAGGCAGGCGCGTAGGAATAGGGGGGGAAAGGGGGAAACGGACCCCCCCTGTCTGGAGCCTGACCCCCCCTGCCAGAGATCCTGACCTCCCCTGCTAGAGACTCTGACCCCCCCTGCTAGAGATCCTGAACACATCCAGATATTCACAAAATTGATTAAGTGTGCACAGAATGCACAAATTTGCTCCATTATGAGGTTGAATTCTCAAAATTTTCTCAAGTTTTGCAAAACTAATTTAACAGAGGTATTATCCAATGAGACAACTCAATTACTCAATTGTCCAACATGATCATCCTCATTAATCAAATTAAATAATTACACGTTAAACTAATAGATTCCAAAACACATACAGATATTTCTTATTGATTGCTTATTGCTGTTGCTCTTGCAACCTTTTTCAAAGGTCGATTCCAAAATCAAATCATAATCTATTCTCTTTCACTAGTATTCAAGTATTTCCCTGCGGGGCCATTTAGGATTTTGTCAAATAACAAAATGTTATTTTGTCTCTTGTATCCCCAAGAATATTGCATAGGACACACATTTTAAATTTCTTTAAAAAAGATGCCAAAAAAGCGTCGAAGTCGATTCTTTTTTTTATCAAGATGTAAAAAAATGCCCTGCGGGGCATTGGGAATTCTATTAAAACAAGTTTTCTTAAGTTCCCCCAGAATATTGCATATCACACATTTTACATTTCTTTGATAAGAATAGCTTAAAATTCGATTATTTCGTATCAAATATTCAAAAAAGGCCCTGCGGGGCTAACTGGGGGGGAGCCCCCCAGACCCCTTGTAGCAGTGAACTACCTTTTCCTGACATCCTTCGATCCCCTGTAATTTTGACCACCCCTGTCAAAATAAAGTTCCTACGCGCCTGGGTGGAGGCGGGAAGGCGGGAGATAGTAAAGCGCCAGATGGTAAAGCGCCAGATGGTAAAGCGCCAGATAGTAAAGCGCCAGATAGTAAAGCGCCAGATGGTAAAGCGCCAGATAGTAAAGCGCCAGATAGTAAAGCGCCAGATAGCAAAGAGTCAGGCAGTGTGTCTACAAGTGTCTACCCCAGCAACATTCTACTTCTCTTCTCGCTCTTCATCGCCCTACACAAGCTGATGACCAACTAACAGACCTCAACTCCATCAAACATCATGATGCATAGAGAACAATCACAACATTACATAGACAAATCAGACTCAGTCAGATTTCTTTCGCCTACTCTGGTAACAAATCTAAATTGCATGTGAGTCTATAGAATGATTTCGTTTGCTATTCGTTCTTCGTTTCAATTTAAATTTGTTTTGTTAAGCGGGATTTGTTACGAATTTAATCTGCACACAATCTCTACAGATTTGTTTCTGTAATTGCATTACGTTAATAAACATTTTATTCTTCTGAGTCATGACTGTTCAATCACAGTTATTGATAATTTATAACCAATGCATGAGCCTCATTTAACATAGGTACTATGTGTTTTTTGAAAAAGAATATTAAATTCACTGTAGAAGTTAGCAGGAATTACGCATTTGTTTTCTCAAGTCTTTTGAAATCTCCACATATCCGCTGAAAAAACTTATCAACCAATCATCGATATTGATAATTTGTCGACTATGAATATTCTATCAAATCAAATCGCAACCAAATTGTCTATAACCAATATTAAAACAGGAGTATTATTTTGTATCAAGAAAGATTTTAGTGAAAATTCACTTGATTGGTTAAGGTTGTGGCTGTTTAGGTGAGGTTGAAAATGCCATGCAAATGATTCCAGGAAAAGTGATGTGAACTATTATTTGAAGATTTAATTTTGAGGCAGTAGAAAAGCATCTCTGCAGAAGGACTAGATTATTTATTATTGTCAGCTCTGGCTCAAGAAGGTACAGAAACTAGGTATTTACATTTCAACAATTAATATTTATTTAATTTAACAATTACAATATTGTTAAAAATTAGTCAAAGTTTTGAGAAATTTGGATTTCCTTACGTCAGTTTCCATGGAACTTGAGACATAAATAATCCACCTAATGTCAACATTGGAAAATAATCTGTCGCTGTAAGCTCCCATACGATGTTCTTCAAAGCTAAAACCGTAAGTAAAAGGTCTTCTTATTGTTTTCGTTGTAATCTAAACCCAGATTTAAAATCAAAAAGACGCAAGTTGTGTGTAATGGCTCTCAGGTTTTGGGGTTAAGGGTGGGATGAATCGTGCTATGAGTAAATTCAAAATGCATTATTACCATGTGAAGAGAATACTCGAATGTAAAGAACTTGAATGTAACCACACATCAGACGCAAATTATTGTCCAAAACGCATAGAAATGGTCGAAATTCACTTATCTCGGACCCGCATGTGGAAGGAGCTGGTCCTTTCCACATACATCTCATGTTTTCCCGGAATGCCGAACTTACAGAGAAAAATAAGGGGGTTCTAATATTTTATACATATTATTTGGAATGAACTTGGGTGAAGGGGAATTATATTCTGAACAACGGTGAAAGATGAATAGAGCAAGGATTGATTGCTATGAGATTAAGTTGGTTTCAGCACTAAATGCAAGGTATTTCTAGCAGTGTTAATAGGCCAACTCTTGAGCTTTTACGATTACACAACCATTCCCGATTCTTTGTTTAAAGGATGAAAAGTTGACAACTAGGCCATATTATAGAACCAGTAGTTAAATTATTATTCAAGAAATATAATTGGTTGTTGCCACGGCAATAGTCATAATCAACTGATTGAAATTTAGTAGAGCATTAAAATACCGACCATTAGTCTCTTTATGTGACGTAAATTGGTACAAAGGATATGTTCTGTTGTGTTGCCAGATTCTGCTGGTTCTCCTCTACTTGTGCTCGCAAGCAACAAGTCTCATATGTTACGAATGCTCGAGTTCCAAACCTCCGCTTGATAAATGTCCGGACGATATGACCCAGGCGAAGACTAAGGAGTGCTCCGGCTCATGCTTGTTTGTAACTGGGGGTGGTGATAGCAGTAAGTTTACCACGAGTGAGTGTGACGTGAATGGATTAGAAAAGCGTCTGGGATGCGAGACAATGATAATAAAAGGAACAGGAGCAAGTGCAATAACATGCCGGTGCACAATTGACAAATGCAACGACAAGACGGTCGAGGACAGGAAAGATGGTGATTTCGGCAGCAAACCAGGAGGTGGCAGCACAACGCCTAGCAGTGCTTCTACAAGTGTCTTCCCCAGCAACATCCTGCTGCTCTTCTCTCTCTTCATCGCCCTCTACAAGCTGATGGCCAACTAACAGAACTCAACTACATCAAATATCAGAGAACAATCACAACATTTCATAGACAAATCAGATTTAATCAGGCTTCTTTCGCATACTCTGCTGTGAAAACTAAATTTCTTGTGCTATAATGTTTTCGTTTTGTATTCGTTCTTTACGTTTCAATTGAGCGGGAACAACAACAATCTCTGCAGATTTGTTACTGGAATTGTATTACGTTAATAAACATTTTATTCTTCCTGAGTCATGACTGTGTTAGTCTTATACAGTTATTGATAATTTATAACCAATGCATGAACCTCATTTAAAACACTAAGTGTTTGTTGTAATATTAAATTCACTGTTGAAGTTAGCAGGAATTACGGATTTTGTTTTCTCCAGTGTTTTGAAATCTCTACATATCCGCTGAAACAACTTATCAACCAATCATCGATATTGATCATTTTGTAAACTAAGAATATTCACCTTATCAAATCAAATAGCAGCCAAATCATTTAACCAATATAAAAATCGGAGTAATATTTTGTATTAAGAAAGATTTTAGAGGAATTAATATTAGGCCATTCACTTGATTGGTTAAGGTTGTGATTGTTTAGGAGAGGTTAAAAATGCCATGCAAATGATTGGAGGAAGAGTGATGTACGAACTATTATTTGAAGATTTCATTTTGAGGCTGTAGAAAAGCATCTCTGAAGAAGGACTAGATTATTTTTGTCGGCTGGCTCAACAATTAAGTATTTAATATTTTAATAACAAATGAGAATTTTATGGTACTTCAGACATGGACTTCCACTAGAGTCAACATTGGGAAATAATCAGTCGCTGTATTAATTCTCAGCTAAATTCCCACACGATGTTCTTCAACACTAAAACCGTAAGTGAAATGTTTACTTAATGTTTTCGTTGTTATATAAACCCAGATTTACAATCTAAAAGATGCAAGTGTGAGCAACGGCTCTCAGGTTTTGGGGTTAAGGGTGGGAGGGATCGTTCTATGAGTACATTTAAAATGCATTATTACTATGTGAAGAAAATACTCGAATGTAAACAAATATCAGACGCAAATTATTGTCCAATAAAGCAAAGAAATGAACGAAATTCACTTATGAGTTAAAAACTTTTATCGGAACCGCAGGTCCTTCCCACAGACATCTCATGTTTTTCCCGGAAGGCCGAACTTACGGAGAAAAATAAAATGCTCTAATATCATATACCTACATATTATTTGGAATGAACTTGGATGAATGGGAATTATATTCTAAACAACGGTGGAAGATGAATAGAGCACGGATTGATTGCAAATTGCAATGGGATTGAGTTGGTTTCAGAACTAAATGCAAGGTATTCCTAGTGTTATGAGTTGTACTGGAGGCTCATTCTAGGACTTTCACGATTTAAAACCGTTCATGTATCTTTGTTTTAAAAATGAAAATTTGACAACCAGGAGAACCAGTAGTTAAATGGTAATTCAATAAATATCATTGGTTGTTGCCACGGCAATAGTCCTAATCAACTGTTTAAAATGTAGCAGAACATTGAAAAAACCGACCCTTAATGTTTATTGTTGATTGAATTGCGGTGAAATTAACAATTGGTTGAAGTATTTCAAGACTTGAAGGAAAATAGGACACGTTCTAAGAGAAAATGCTGAAGAGATGTCTTGATTTCAAGACTTGACTGCGTGTTAAATGCTTCAATGTTTTCATTTAGACGATTCAAGTCTTGAATTCAACCCCCTTGAAAGGGTTGAATTCAAGGAAACTTGAATCGTGTAATTCAGCCATGTAATTCAGCCTTCAACTCTTTCAAGTTCACTATGATGAGACGTAGACTGGTGCAAAGGATGTGTTCTGCTGTGTTGCCAGGTTCTGCTGACAGTCGTTCTCCTCTACTTGTGTACGCGATCAACAAGTCTCCTATGCTACGAATGTTCCGACTGTCCCGAAGACATGTCCAAGGCGAAGACCAAGGAGTGCGCCGGCGCATGTTTGTTTAGAACAGGGGGTGGTGATAGCATTAAGTTTACCAGGAGTGAGTGTGACGTGAATGGATTAGAAAAGCGTCTGGGATGCAGTACAGTGGGAATGAGAGGAGAAGGAAGTGCAACGACATGCCGGTGCACAATTGACAAATGCAACGACAAGACGGTCTTGGACAGGAAAGATGGTGATTTCGGCAGCAAACCAGGAGGTGGCAGCACAACGCCTAGCAGTGCTTCTACACGGGTATTCCCCAGCAACATTCTGCTGCTCTTCTCTCTCTTCATCGCCCTCTACAAGCTGATGACCAACTAACAGACCTCTCAATCTGACATCAGAGAATAATCACAACATTTCATAGACAAATCAAACTCAAGGCTTCATTCGCATACTCTGCTGACAAATCTAAATTTCTTGTGAGTCTAGAAGGATTTCGTTTCGTATTCGTTCTCTACATTTCAATTAAAATTTGTTATATTAGTCGAGAATTGTGCAGATTTGCAACTGTAATTACATTACGCAATAAACCATTTGTTCCTACCACTGTCATGACTGTACAATCTCCCGTTATTAATAATTTATATTGAAGACATAAACCTGGTATGAAATTCTATTTGTAAGTTCGATGGCAGGAATCGTTTCATTAACCTCCGATTCTTCTCTCTGGCAAATCTACTAAACTCACCATAAAGAAACTCTCTTTAGATTAGAGACAGCACAAATATCTAAAAATATAAAATAACATTGAGCAATATTCAATCAGAAATAATTTACGAGCAATAAAAATTAGGTCAATCACAACCAGAAGTTTTAGGCTGTGACGGTGATACCATTTTTTGAAAAGTGAAGAATTATATTCAACTTGTCTGAAGAATGCTGCGATGTTCACGTAGGTTCACTCGGCAAAACATAAAACGGTATGTAAATAAATCTGTATTACTTGGTTCCTTGAAAATCAGTCCTTGTTATTATCAATGAAAACAGACTTTACCTACAATAGAGTTAGCTATGACACGTTAGCATACTTCTTCTGAAGGTGACATCAAAACATGTTCAGACAATCTATTACTACTAATACCGTTTTATCTTTTGTTGAGAGTACATCTCTGTAGGTTAAACACTGCGTTGAGTACATTAAAGTTAATGCACCACATCTGCCACCAAATGTAATTTTGATATAAACTATTAAGTTTTCTCTCGTATTATTAAGTAGGTATAGCTGCCGTAGGGTACATAGCGTTACGGGGTTTATACCACATTCATATTGAGATTATTTATTTAATTTCTCAGATTTCTTTTAAATAATAACTTTTTTTGTCTTTTTGTCTGGGGCTAAACGTCGCACTTTTCTGCAGCGAGGCTAATGGCGACGGATGAATGATTATGAGGATGATTGGGAGATGATTGTGAAGAGTAGGATGGAAAGTGGGAAGGAGGCGGTCGTGGCCTATTAGTAGGTACCTTCCCAGCATTTGCCTGTCGACTGAAAGAAAACCACGAAAAAAACCCAGTCAGGAAGGACGGCCGCGGGAATCGAACCCGGGCCTCCGGAATACAAGTTACGAGCGCTACCACTCACCCAACCTGTTCCGTTAAATAATAACAACTCACAACAATTCATGGACACAATGATCATTGTTTTAACAAAGTATTTAACATTATCAAGCAAAATAATTCATATTACAACAATGCTTCAAATTATCATTTGAGTTCCCATGGAACAAGAGACATAAATGCAGCCTTTGTGTACATTTGTCAATCGTCCGTCGCTCTATTAATTCTCAACAAATCCCCCATACTATGTCGTTGAACACTGAAACCGTAAATAAAATGTTAACTTAATATCAGAGATTCAAGGAAGACAATTCAAGTTGATTGTTTGCTGCGAGATTCAGTTGGTCCCAGGGCTACATGCAAGGTGCTGAGTCTGTTGTGTTGACAGGTTCTGCTGATCACGCTCCTCTACTACTGCGCGCCAGCAACAGGCATCAAGTGCTATGCGTGCATGACGGGTATGATGGGAGCAGGTGTTGAGTGTCCCGCCGACATGCCAACTGCACCGACCACGGATTGCCCCGGCATCACCTGCATGGTAATTCACGCGGATTTACACGGGAGGAAAAGTAGCACACTCTTGTGGGCTAGGAGATGCGCCAGTGAAGATGGGATGTGAAACGAACGAGGTTGAAGGAAAAAAGGGGACAATGTGCGTTTGCAACACGGACCTCTGCAATGGCGATGCAGGCGGAAGCAGTGGAGGAGGTGGCGGTGCAGGCGGTGCAGGCGGTGCAGGCGGTGCAGGTGGTGCAGGAGGTGGTGCAGGCGGTGCAGGCAACAGTACTGGGAGTGCAGCCAGCAGTGCGTCTACACGCGTCTACCCCAGCAACATCCTGCTTCTTGTGCCGCTCTTCATCGCCCTCTACAAGCTGATGACCAACTAACAGACCTCAACTACATTGGAACTAGCGCATCAGAGTGATGACAACATTCCATGTCCAAATCATTAGTCAAGCGCAAATCAATCTAAATTTAAGTCTACAATTTTGTCGAACGAGAGTCGCTTACTTTGTTTCAATTTAAGTTTGTTTGTCCAAAGTATTGTTAGATTTGTTTCGCGTTTAATCTGGCCTACAATCTGTAGATTTGTTACTGTAAATACATAACGTTAATAAACATATTATTTCTACCTCAGCCATGACTGTTCAATCTCACATCGTTATTGATAGTTAATAATCTAGGAATTAATCCATTATTACACATTAAGGGTGTATTTAAGAGCGTTTTCTCACGCTTGAGCGGTATTTAGGTACACTTCTGGACACTGAAATTGGCCCGCGGTAAATGTTCAATTGGCACTACGGCTAGTATTTATTTATTTAAAGTAATTTTTCGGCCCTAAATTCACACTAGCCATCCGGTCTTTGTGCCAAAAAATTACATTAAAATAAATATTAAATACTAGCCGTAGTGCCACTTGAACATTAACCGCGGGCCAATTCCAGTGTCCAAAAGTGTACATAAAATCTGACCTCAATTAACACAAAACTGATTAATTAGTTTTCTATATGAATATTTTTTGCCCAATGCATATAAGTCCCCATAGAACAATCATTTTGGAGATAGATTTCAAATAGCCAGAACTATAAAATATCTCGGGAAATTTGTCTAAATCGAGAACGTTTTTTTAATCAGTTAATTCAGTTTATAGCCGATATGGATGTGATGTATGACGTGATTACGATGTGTGTGTTACTATGAATACCAACTTTTCAAATATGTTCGCTTTCCTCTTAGTCAAACAAGCATAAATACAACCAGCGCGTAGTTTAACCTGAAGATTTAAATTTGGGGCAGTAGAAAAGTATCTACTTAAAAAACCCATCATTGACCGCATAGCCAAAAGATCCCACCAACACATCATCAGTTGAACAATTCACCATTTATTATTAATTAAAATAATATTATTGCTACAATCCCCCAATTATTAAGAATGTTTTACTTCCGTTAATCAGTTTCCATGGAACTATTGATATGATAATCCAGGTTATGTCATTATTTTGGAAGCATTCTGTCGCTCAATTAATTCTCAGTGCAAATCTCCCATACGATGACCTTGAACATTAAAACCGTAAGTAAAATGTCTACTCAATGTTATTAGTTGTAATCTAAATCCAGCAGAGATCGAAGTTTGTTGTGTGCAATGAGTTGATTGTTTGATGTGAGATTCATTTGGTTTCAGAACTACATGCAAAGTATCTTCCTATAGCAGTGTTGCGAGTTGTTCCAGCGATCATATACTTTAGGGATAGTTCAAGCCATTGTTTAAATCCTTGGCTGGTTTTCTTTCTCAATAGGTCTATAGTATAATTCCAGGAGCAATGTGCCTACTGGAGTTATACTATAGGTAATCCAAGAACCTTACTGTCTTTGAATTTGAAAAGTTATTTAAACAAATAATAAATCAAATAACATAGATTGAATAATTTACTGAAATCACACCGCATTTAAGAGGCTATATTTGGTAACTTTACAATCCACCCCTATTTTATGTGATATTTCAATCATATTTTACACCAGAAGTAGTATTTTTAGCGTCCCAAATTCGTTTCTGTTGATTTCAATATCAGAAAAAGGCCATGCGGGGCATGACTTTCTTTTAACATAACACTAGATACTTTCAGTGGAAATTATGTGCCGACCCTAAACAATAGTCCGGCGGTCACTGCCCACCCTATCAAAAATTCCTGGCGCGCCGTCCCCGGTGAAAAGGTATTGACAACCTATTGAGTACCTATTGAAAAAGAAACAACCCTCCGAGGATTGCAACAATATCTAAAACTATCCCTGTAGCATGGTATCTGGTTGTACCGAGTCTTTTGTGTTGACAGGTTCTTCTGATCATCGCTGTTCTCATCTACTACTGCGCACCAGCAACGCGTATCAAGTGCTATAATTGCTCTGTGGGTACAACAGTCAAGCCAGAGGATGCGTGCTCTGAAGCAGATAAACATATCGCGGAGTGCGAGGGAATGTGTATGCGATTATATGGGAACTCATTTGATGGGACGTATATAGAATATCGTATATGTGTTGGACAAGAAAAGATAGGATGTAAAAAAGAAGATACAAAATATGGCTCTTTGACAAAATGCTATTGCGATACGGACAAATGCAACGGCGGTGCAGGCGGTGCAGGCGGTGCAGGCGGTGCAGGAGGCGGTGCAGGCGGTGCAGGCAACAGTACTGGGAGTGCAGCCAGCAGCGCGTCTACACGCGTCTACCCCAGCAACATCCTGCTTCTTGTGCCGCTCTTCATCGCCCTCTACAAGCTGATGACCGACTAACAGACCTCAACTACATCAAGCATCAGGGTGATGACAACATTCCATGTCCAAATCAAGAGACAAGATTCTTTAGCCTGCTCGGCTGGCAAATCTAAATTTAAGTCTACTATTTTGTCGAACGAGAATCGCTAATTTCGTTTCAATTTAAATTTGTTGTACACAGTTTTGTTAGATTTGTTCCGCATTTAATTTGCCTACAATCTGTACAGATTTGTGACTGTAATTACATAACGTTAATAAACATATTATTTCTACCTCAGTCATGACTGTTTAATCTCACATCTATATTGATAGTTTATAATCTAGGAATTAGCTCCATTTAAACACAAAGGGTTCATTTGGATGAGGAACATTAAGGCGCTGCGAGCGCGACATATTATGCTGCTTGTTCCAGATACTTTTTGGATACGATTAGAGTCGAAAAGGATGGACGATTTTTTTAAAATTTTAATCATGTATCATGATTAAATTACTTTAATCATAATCATGAATTTTAATGTTCCTTGGTACAAATGCATTGGATTTTGGTGAAAAATGAGCTATTGTCTTGTCTTACTAGATGCCTTATAAAACTTACTTTTAAAAATGTGCCCAGAAAACCGAACAACACACTTGTCAAGTTTAAGATTGGTTTAAGGTTTGGTCTCCAACTTATTCGAATATTCATAGTTTTGCGCTGTTTTGTTGAATAACCGGCTCCTGATTAACAAGGCACGAAGCAAAAATTTAAAAGTACTACTAATATACAATCAAACTGATCATGTGAACATCCTGTCAAAGTTACACCGATTTATAAAACATTTTATTCCTCTCAATTTGCTAAACAAACAGAGCGCTTGTATATCACCTTTAAACTGTTTGTCATTGTTAAGAGAAATAATGTAGTTTTCTCAAGTCTAAGCAGTTTGTTACACATCTCTCTTCAATTAACAAATAACTGAATAATACATTTTTTGATATTCATAATTTATGTACTATACATAATCCCCATAGAACCATATTTTTGGAGATGGCATTCAAATATCTTCAACTATCAAATATGACGAGTATATTTTCTTTTATCGAAAATTCATTTATTAGGTTGTGACAGTGACACCAATTACTAGATAATTACCAATGAATACAATATCTGGATGGCTCTGGATTTTAATAAATTTCACATGCAGTATGATTTTCCAGATGTGTATTCTTGTTGTAACCCATTGTTGTAAAACACAAATAGATATCTGGAAAATCAAACCGCTTGTGAATATATTTGGAAACCAGAGCCACCCAGATATTTTCTGATTTGGTATATTGTTTTCTCATCGTCTCATCGTTTTCTCATCCTCTCAGTCAAACACGGCATAACCTACTGTTGGAAAAGTAAACCCAGTGAGTAGCTTAATCTGACGATTTACATTTGGAATCAGTAGAAAAGTATGCACTTAAAAAGACCACCATCGGACGATCTGCCAAACCAAAATACATCAACATAATTCAACATTAAATATTATTGACAATGACAATATTACTACAATCTCCCGATTATTAAAAATGTTTTACTTCAGTAAATCAGTTTCCAAGAAACTGTTGATATAAATATAATCCAGTTAATGTCATCAATTGGAGGCCTTCTGTCACTCTAATAATTCTCAGCTAATCTCCCATACCATGTTTTTCAACACTAAAACCGTAAGTAAAATGTTTACTTAATGCTATTAGTTGTTATCTCTAAGCCCGTCAGAAATTCAAGAAAGACGCAAGTAGTGTGCAATGAGTGAGTTGATTGTTTGCTGTGAGATTGATACATGCCAGGTTAAGTGCTGTAGTTGTACCATTGATGTACACTGGGGGTGGGGACATGCGACTGGCCAGTCATCTGTCGTCGATGTCTAGTGACAAACGACACGTTCTTACGTACAGACCAAGGTCAAATTCTTCACTCGTCCGGCTGAGATCGTCTTACATAGGCCAAGACTGCAGGGAAAGCTGACGCAGCACAACAATATGCTTAATTTTACTCTATACTATAAATATGAAGGCATGGCGTAGCATTGAACAACATTAATAACATGTCTTTATATTGCCAGAATCTTGTCTTGCAGTGCGGCCTCAGACATCGGCGAAAGCATTCAGTACTGCAGCTAGCTGCAGCTATAGCAGTCACGAATCCCATATAGAGAGGATGTCAATGGTTGTACTGAGTCTGTTGTGTTGACAGGTTCTGCTGATCGTCGCTGTCCTCTACTTCTGCACAGCAGCAACAGGTATCAAGTGCTACCACTGCATGTCGACGCAAGATGAAACTAACTGTCCTGCCGACATGTCATCTGCACCGAGCACGGACTGCCCCGGCAGCACATGCATGCTAACTCAGATGAATGTCAGGGGAGAGAATGTTGTCACCACAGCCGGGTGGGTCTGCTTGAAGAATACGCCGAGATGGGATGTGAAACAGTCGAGCTTGAAGGAGTAACGTCGACAGTCTGCTATTGCAACACGGACAACTGCAATAGTAGTAAAGGGCACATGGAAAGCGCCTCAGGAAGGTGTGTCTTCCCCAGCAACATCTTGCTGCCCTCTCTCTTCATCGCCCTCTACAAGCTGATGACCAATTAACAGACCTCAACTACATCAAACATCAGTGTGATTCACAGAGAATGATCACAACATTCCATGTCCAAATCAGATTAAGTCAGACTTCTTTCGTCTACTCTGCGGACAAAACTAAATTTCAAAACTAGACTTACAAAACTAGAATTTTTACGGAGGAGAACCGCTAACTTCGTTTCAATATAGATTTTGTATACGCTTTGTTTCGCATTTAATCTGCCAACAATCTGTACAGTTTTGTTAATGTAATTACCTTTTAATAAACATATTATTTCTACCTCAGTAATTTTATTGGTAATCTAGCCATTAGTTTTTAATCTAGTAAATAACCCCATATTAAACACTAGAGGTTTAGTTTGAAGGGGAATATGAAACTATGTCTTAGGAATAATTACGTTTTCTCAAGTCTAAGCTGTCGTTACATAAAGTCTGACCTCAATTAACACAAAACTAATCAATCGATTTTCGATATTGATAATTTTTGGCCAATTCATAATCCCCATAGAACAATCTTTTTGGAGAGCTTTCAAATATTCTGATCTATACAACTAGGAAAACGCTCAGTGTAACGCGTTGATGAGCGAGCACGGGTACGTGCAAATTCTCGAACCGGAAATGCGTACACAACGCACAGAAAACATGTTATACATCCATATTGAATTGAAATATGATATCAACATAAAAGTATAATATGCTTTTCATCGAAACTTAAAAATTGCATCTTAGCACCCTGGTTCATAAAGCAAATCAGAATCAATTCAATTGGCACTGGAAAACATTCATTTCGATACTTCGTTACTGACAGATATTAAAAAATTTCAATACGTTCATACGTTCTTAACTGATTGGGATGAAATTTTGTAAAATAAGAGACAATATTGGTCTTAAAGATCATGCAAAATATGAGTTTGATCAGAATTATCGAAGACCGTTTTCATTTTTCAGCCCATCAGAAGACATTTATTTAAATTTTAACCATTTAATGGATTTCAAAAAAAATTAGGGTCTGCAAACAGAGAAGGTTGGTTTTACATGTGTGCAAAATTTCAGCTCGATCAAAGAAAAACTCTGCCCTGTATAGCCAAAATATGAGTTCGATCAGATTTATCGAAGACCATTTTCATTTTTCAACCTACCATCAGGAGATGTTTATTTAAATTTTAACCAATGAATGGATTTCAAAAAAATTTGGGTCTGCAAACAGAAAAGGTTGTCTCTACATATGTGCAAAATTTCAGCTCGATTGAAGAAAAACTCTGACCTGTATAGCCTCACCCAACGGAAATGTTACATAAAAACAAAAAAAAAACAAAAAAAAACAGAGGTCCATGCCAAAAGAGCCAAAAGGAGACGCTCGCTTCGCTCGCTCAATAACACGAGAATATTCACGATTATTTTTTAATCAGTCAGTTTATAGCCGATATGGAAGTGATGTGATTACCATGTGTGTATGTTTACAGATGATACCTAAGCAGTTGTTAAAACATTTTCTAATCGTCTGAAGGCGACGCAGGGGAATTTCAAGACGTTCGCTTTCCTCTCAGTCACACACGGCATAACCTACTGTTGGAAAAGTAAACCCAATGCGTATTTTAATCTGAAGATTTAAATTTGGAGGCAGTAGAAAAGTATCTTAAAAGGCCATCATTGCCAAAAGATCCCTATACCAACCACTGATATAAAATAATCGTGAATATTCTCGTGTTATTGAGCGAGCGAAGCGAGCGTCTCCTTTTGGCTCTTTTGGCACGGACCTCTGTTTTTTTTTTTTTTTTTTTATGTAACATTTCCGTTGGGTGAGGCTATACAGGTCAGAGTTTTTCTTCAATCGAGCTGAAATTTTGCACATATGTAGAGACAACCTTTTCTGTTTGCAGACCCAAATTTTTTTGAAATCCATTCATTGGTTAAAATTTAAATAAACATCTCCTGATGGTAGGTTGAAAAATGAAAATGGTCTTCGATAAATCTGATCGAACTCATATTTTGGCTATACAGGGCAGAGTTTTTCTTTGATCGAGCTGAAATTTTGCACACATGTAAAACCAACCTTCTCTGTTTGCAGACCCTAATTTTTTGAAATCCATTCATTGGTTAAAATTTAAATAAATATCTTCTGATAGGCTGAAAAATGAAAACGGTCTTCGATGGAAGTACATGGAGATCAGTGATACCAACATCATCAACATTTGTACAATTCAGCATAATAACAATGACATTATTACTATAATCATCAAATTATTAAGATTGTTTGAATTCAGTAAATCAGTTTCCATAGAACTGTTGATATAAACAGTAGCTCTATTTAATTATCAGTGCGAATCTCCCATACGATGTCCTTGAACACGAAAATCGTAAGTAAAATGTTTACACCAGCAGAGATTCAAGTAAAACGCAAGTTGTGTGCAACCAGATCTTGTTCGTCAAACCAAAGACCTACCTACATTAATACGCTTTTCATAATCGACTTCAATCTAACTTGAACAGTTTTTGTACAATATCCAATTGTTTGGATAAATGTTTTGGATCAAGGATTCGTTCTTGACGTTCAAGTCACTACTGACTGACTTGTGACTTCAGAGATAGAATTTAATGTGTTTCTAGTTTATAAAATAATGTTTGTTTTGTGTAATTTGTGTATCTGTCTGCAAATAAAGGCTTAAGACGGCTGTAAAGTGAGCGTGGCCTTCAAGAGTTTTTTATTCGAAATTTTAATCAATATCTTTTACCAATAATAATGAATAATCATGTTAATAAAATAAGGCTTTGTACGAGTCTTCAAAATTCTGTTTAAAGAAAATAATTTCATAGTTTGGAATGGGCTATTTGTTTTATTTTGTCCAACTGACGTATAGTGCCATATTTTAACTAATTTTCAGGCACAAAACGTCTGTAGGACAAAATAAAACTAATAAACCATTCCAAGCTATGAAATTATTTTCATTGAACTGTTCTGAAGACTCGTAAAGCCTTATTTTATTAACAATTAAATTGGTAAAAGATATTGATCAAAATCGATTAAAAAACTGTTCAGAGTCAAATTCACTACTCAGCCGTCTTCGTTGATTGTTTGCTGTAAGATTGAGTTGGTTCCAGAACTACATGCCAGGTACTGAGTCTGTTGTGTTGACAGGTTCTGATAGTCGCTCTCCTCTACTTCTGCGCACCAGCAACAGGCATCAAGTGCTATGCGTGCATTACAGGTGGGCCTAGAGATATGATTCAAGAGTGTCCCGCCGACATGTCAACTGCACCGACCACGGATTGCCCCGGCACCTGCGTGGCAGCTTACGGGGAGGCTCATGAGGGGCCGAAGATCGCACACTCTTGTGGTGAAAACAAGACTGGATGTGAAACAGACGAGTTTGCAACAGGAATTGGGACAAGCTGCTATTGCAACACGGACCTCTGCAATGGCAACGAGCTCGCGGACAAAGCGAAAGCTTCAATCAGTGCGTCTACACGCGTCTTCCTCAGCAACATCCTGCTTCTTGTGCCACTCTTCATCGCCCTCTACAAGCTGATGACCAACTAACAGACCTCAACGCCATCAAACATCAATATAATCACAACATTTCATATCCAGATCAATAGTCAAGCTCTTTCGCATATTCTGCTCACAATTCTAAGTTTCATTTGAGTCTAGAATGTTTCGTTTAGATTCGTTAACTTCATTTCAATTTAAACTTGTTACACGCAGTATTGTTTGCCAAGATCTGTTTCGCATTTAATCTGCCATTAACCTGTACAGATTTGGTACATAAGTTAATAAACAACTTATTTTAATAACTTTATTATCGCCATAAAAACACTCCGTGCAAAAGCCGCAACCAAGTACACTACGCTAAAAGAAAATGAAAACAAAGTAAATTGTACCACAGTCTTGGCTGCTGGTTTTACATGGAGTGTTTTAATGGAGACTGTCTTCATTAGTAGCAGTTTTTTAAATACATTTTTTATTATTAAGGCCCGGTTGTACAATATCCCGATCAAGTTCACTTTAGCCTAAATCGGACATTTGCAATCAAATCCTTAGAAAATTGGTCTCACATAACCTTATAAGGACCAACCCCCATGAATTGAGGTTATGGTTGGCTATTGGTCTCACCAATAAGATTGCATAATTTCTCTGAATTTCATATTCTAAATTACTACATATACGTGTGCTCATAACAAATGGTGACAGAAAGTGGGATTTATCATTGTGCTTTTGATTTTAAAAGAATATAGCAAGGAAACATTTAAAAAATCAAGTATGTTACCAAAAATAAAAATATGTGATATAAAATTTGTGTTGCGATCTAATTTATGTCCATGTTATATAATAATTTCATAACACAGTTAGTGAGAAAATTAAAGTTCAAGCCCGCCCATGTTGGACAAGATATTATTCACGTCGCTCAAAATTTAAAATACCTATTACGAACTTCAAACACAATGTTCCATTCTATTCTACGTAAGTTCAACAACCGAAGTCTCACATGAGTGAGGTCAGAAACATCACGTCTTTGTCCACCGATTGACCTCTCAGTGACCCCTCAAGGCCGGGGTTCGAACCCCTGACCATAAACCAAACTGAATATAACACACGTGGATTAGTAGATTGCCTGCTTTTAGCAGCAGCGAGGGGGAGGGGGGGGGGGGGGGCTCAACCCCAAACATTTCGTTACACAATTTCCTCTGATTGCTTTTTGGAAGTTTTACCCCTCCCCTCCCCCCGCGCTTGGCCCGGTTAGTGAAAGTGAGGCCCGCTATAATCCGGCGGCGCCACTAGTTCTGGCGCCGCGACGGTCTCCCCCCCCCCCCCCTGCTCGCGGGCGGGCGTCCAAACGCCCTGGCTGACGGCGCTGGGACGGCGTCGTGCGGTGGCTCGCCAGCGGAACAGACACCTCGACACCTGACTCGATACATCGGCACATTGTCAAGTACAAGCAGCTGTTTCACTCAGTTTGCTACTTAGCAGTCTCAGTGCCATTGGTTGTCCTAGGCAATAGTCATAATATTTTGTAATTTAACATAATATTGAATCATTTATCTCCATTATTCTTTTACACTAAACCAGGCACAACAAACTCATTTACATTCATCGGTACCGAATTTTAGTATTTCTGAAGGCACTGCCATTAATGATTTTTACTAGGAAAACGCTCTGTGTAACGCGTTGAATGAGCGAGCACGACACGTGCGCAAACATTAACCGAATATGCGTTCGTTAACACACAGAAAACATTATTTTAAGTCAAACTGAAAGCAAACTACGATCCACTGAATCAATATAAAACAATGTGTCATTGTATGACCACCATTAATGTGTAATCCGAGATATACCTAACCTTCAAGGAAATGTCAGGCTAGACAGAAGCTCAGAAACGGAATAAATCCAACGTTTCCAAGAAGAAAATAACCAGAAAAAAACACTCCGTGTAAAAAAGGCAGCCAAGTCTCTTTACTTTAAAAAAATTCAACACCGAAAAGGAGTGATATCAAAAAAGGAGCCAAGTCAATGACATTTCCAAATATTTAATCGTATCTTTGAAATAAAAGTATAAACACCGAGAAATACTTTACAAAAGGACTTGGCGCATCGTTTTTTTAAAGACATCATTCTATCCTAAAAGTGGAAAGAAATTTACAAGTAGGTACATTTTCCTCTTTCTATTAGAGCCAGAATCTATGAATCAAGCTACTTTTAGTGATGACTATTTTATAGTTTTGTCAATGGCGATAGAAGCATGATTTTATGCTGTAATATATAAGTAATATAAGGGTGAAAGAATTACATAACAATTGGAAGTGGTGAGAATGTAGGTTTCTTTGGAAAACTTCCATGGAGTCAGGAGTCAGGATCCTCATCAGTGTGTTGTGTCTAATGTCCGCCCGTCCGATCGGGTAGCTCAGTTGGTAGAGCTCTCGCCCGGCAAGTGAGAGGTCCCAAGTTCGTGCCCCGGTTCGGTCGGATATTTTTCACAACACACATCCCTTCATATCAATTGGAAGTGGGCTCATACATATTCTTGCAGTACTGTTAATATGGCGATATTAGACTGGTATCTTTTCATAATTTGATCTTGACTGAAGGAAATCATTATTATTATTATTATTAATCCTTTATTTGTAACGGGCAAGCCCACAAGTACAAATATAATAAAAACACATATTACATACAAAATTGCACATAGTCATAGGAATACATAAAAAGAACATAGGGTATATCACAGAAGGAATTAAACATTTAAAGCAAGTAAAAATTATCACAGATGTCGTAAAATTAATGCTTTAAACTCAGTCAAGGAATTAAAATTAACATCTAATTCACTACACAAGTTATAAAAATGATTAAAAGTGGCTTGCAGTCTATTTATAGTAGAAAATTTAAAAACATCTATTCTTGAAACGTTGTCAAATAATTACTAACTAATGGAACACAATTATATATTTTTGAAGTGTCAAGTGTATAAAGTTAAATTTTTTAATAGAAATTCAATATGACTGTCTTCTTTGTGAAATGTATTTTTATAAAATGTGTATTAATAGAAATTGTTACATGATGAGAAGGTATAACGCATGAGACTTAATTATATTCACCACGAAACAATATTACGAAGATTACTATTGTGTATATTTATAGAAAGCATAGACAACAAGTTTCATAGCGTATATATTCATATAGAAAATATTTTACAGAAGGTATGTATAATATGTACCTAATTGAAAGATGTTTCCCTATTATTCTAAACATTCAAAATGACGGTTGTATATAAATGGCACATGCTTATGAATAGAAAAATGTCTTTAAAAAAACGATGCGCCAAGTCCTTTTGTAAAGTATTTCTCGGTGTTTATACTTTTATTTCAAAGATACGATTAAATATTTGGAAATGTCATTGACTTGGCTCCTTTTTTGATATCACTCCTTTTCGGTGTTGAATTTTTTTAAAGTAAAGAGACTTGGCTGCCTTTTTTACACGGAGTGTTTTTTTCTGGGATATCACTTCTTTTGTTAGTTTATTCATACAGCTTGTAGCACAGCTTGTGTCCGTGCAAGAACTTATTTCTTTAAAAAAATACGCCTATGCCGATTTGGATACTTAGAAAAGTTGCGTTTGGTATATAAGATTAAAATAATTATCCAAGAAGAATAGCTTTAAGTTTCGTTACAATCGGTCCAGCCGTTTTCGATATATGACGTCACTTCCGGTTTTAGCAATGGCGGCCGAAAATAATGTCGTCTTGAATTCATAATTATTACTCCTACACATTTCCAAAATTTGGTTGCAATCGGTACAGCCGTTTTTGATATATGACGTCACTTCCGGTTTTAACAATGGCGGCCGAAAATAATGTCGTCTTGAATTCATAATTATTAGTACAACACATTTCCAAAATTTGGTTGCAATCGGTACAGCCATTTTCGATATATGACGTCACTTCCGGTTTTAACAATGGCGGCCGAAAATAATGTCGTCTTGAATTCATAATTATTAGTCCAACACATTTCCAAACTTAGGTTGCAATCGGTACAACCGTTTACGATATATGACGTCACTTCCGGTTTTAAAAATGGCCGCCGAGAACACTGCAACCTTGAATTTATAATTATTTACAAAGTACGTTTACTTATATCTATTTTAAAGTATAAAGTGGTGAATTTAGCGTCATTTAGCATATTTATGACGTCATTTCCGGTATAGGTCATAAAATGTGTGACGTCATTTCCGGTTTCGATATTTGAATCATCAAATATTACTGATTACATAAAGTTGACCGTCTAAATCGTTTAGCGCTGGTTTTGTTCTAATCTGTTTAGCCGTTTTTGAGACATGATGTCACTTCCGGTTTCAAAATGGCGGCTTCCGGTTGGTTTTATAACAAGTCAAATGAAATATCAAAAGTACAAACGTTACATAAATATCAAGACAATCGGATCAACAGTTGTTGCTGAAATGCAAATCGATGTATATTAAATTTCATGACGTCATTTCCGGTTTATTTAAAATAATGTTCAGTCTTTTGATATTGATAATCCATATAGATGACCGTCTGAAACGATTGGCGCAAATTTCGTTCCGATCGGTCCAACCGTTGACGAGATATGACGTCACTTCCGGTTTCAAAATGGCGGCACAAAAAATTCATGGGGACAAGGTTAAATCAGACGCCAAAAGTGCACACGTGGTAAAAATGTGAGATCAATCGGTTCAGCCGCTTAGGCTGTGGCCTGTTTACCGGATTTGAGCTCCAGCCTACTACTACTAAGATTATTATTATGAAAACCGCCCTAAAACACAGTTTTCACGGCCCTCTAGCGCGCAAAGGGCGTAACCTATTGTTCCCAAATTTAGTATATGTTGTAGGGTGGGCCATAGCTCGAAATTAAGATATTTCGCAACAATGTGAGATTTCTCAATTTTAAGATCCAGTAGGCCGAAAATGCCACTTTGATGCTTACAGTAAAAGTGGGTTTGCTCCAGCCTTTATATGAGAGTGTGCGCGCGCCGTACGACTTGGCTGGCGTGGAGCGACCGCTCCACTAGATTTGAAATAATCAATCCCCTGGACAAAAACTGTAGATACCATATATCTATGCTTTAAAAGCGATTCAATTTTACTAATACCTTCACAAAGTACACCAAATTGCCAAAATTATCAACGAAAAGAAGCACAATGCAGGAGAGATTTGGAATGACGTGTGAACACTAGAAGAGAACAAACGCCACTCAATGATATTATTGAAATGTGAGCTTATGTTTCTAATCCCTCCTGGATGCAAAATCAGCCAAGTAGAAACACGGGAGGCACGGCCATCAGAACTACGAATGGGGTTGTTCACGCAAAACTATTGTAGATGGCGCTGCTGTTCTAATCGTCCGGGAGAGAGCCAATCAAAATGCATCTAGCGGAATGGAAGGTTTTTAAACCTTGGCGGGAGTTTGATTCAGAGATCTTGGATTCAGAAACCAACCAATCAGAGAGAGGCACCTCCAATGCCGCTAGCGCTGCGAGTGAGAGCAAATGGCAGTGAACAACCCCATTGACGAAAAGACAATCAAGGTCCTTAAAAACTCGAAATGATTTGTTGGAAACTATGATCCAAATTGAATTATTCAAATTTGATCAACTCAATACACATAAAAATATCTGCTTTTCACTAAAAAAGTGTACATACCATCAAAACACTCTTGTACCTAAAGCAAATCAGATTCAGTTGCATTGGAAAGACATTCATTTTCAATGTTTCATTTCTGACAGCTATTAAAAATGTCAATAAGTGCATACTTTCTTGACAGATTCGGCTGAAAATTGGTAAAATAAGTTGTTGGTCTTACTGACCATGCTAAATATGAGTTTGATCACATTTCTCGAAGACCATTTTCATTTTTTACGCTATCAGGAGATACTTATTTTAACAATGAACCAATGGATGGATTTCAAAAAAAAATTGGGTCTGCAAACAGAGAAGGTTGTCTTTACATGTGTGCAAAATTTCAGGTCGATCGGTGAAACGGTGCGACTTCTATTGCTTCCTTTAGCATACAAAAAAAAAAAAAAAACAAAAAAAAAAAAAAAAAAAACAGAGGTCCGTGCTAAAAGAGCCAAATGGAGTCGCTCGCTTCGCTCGCTCAAATAATTGTTGGTTACACGTTATTTTTTATTTCAAATGCGAATTGAATTATATTTTGTATAAATGTATATACAATTATCTCTTGCTCTTCTCTTCTGCCTGTTATGCATTGGCTTATTATTACGTGCACAATCTCCATATTTCCTTTAAAATATTAATTTAAGAACAACGATATTTTTAAACAAC
>OW203771.1:7605808-7688604 GCA_934045905.1 Leuctra nigra | reverse complement strand
ATCGATGTCGGCACAGGAGTAAGAGGTAGCCGTCAAGAAGGTACTGATTGAGCACGATGATACTGGACATTGAGGACGCCGTCGAGAGGGTTGTGATAGAGTAACGAGGAAGTACGATGAGCGAAGAGAAGGGGATATGGAGGGTGGCGGTTGACTGTGGTCCGGGGGGACTTGTGGAGTGGACTGCAAGTGTAAACAACCGCCTCCAACAGACACGGGGGCGATGTTATGATCACATCTCGCCCGGCAAGTTGTTGACGGAATAGTCAAGACACTTGTTGGTCTGCGCTTGGAACAATTGTTGACAAGTTGTCGCCACTTGTAGGAGTGTTTACACCAGTGAGAGGAATGTCAACAATACACTGGGTCAAAACACGGCCACATGGACTAGTGTTGAGTGTTGACCTAGGCGGGAGATCATCAGGTTGCAGTGAAACATGCGGGAAGTTTAAATTAGTCGAACTTTCTGTAGTTAGGCAGATGCGACGGAGGAATTGTAGGTAAGGATGGACGACGGTCGTGGCCATAGGGTATAGTTGCATCGAGTTGCATCACCCTGGAGGTGGATTCATAAAAAGGTTTTAAGACGACTGGGTAGTGAGTTTGACCTTGAAGAGTTTTTTAATCGATTTTTATCAATATCTTTTACCAATGTAATTGTTAACAGAATAGGGTTTTGTACGAGTATTCAGAACAGTTCAATGAAAATAATTTCATAGTTTGCCTAACAGATGTTTAGTACCCGAAAATTACTAAAATTATGGTACTAAACATCTGGGCCCTCATTCACGAAGCGGTGTTAGCTTGGGTTAGCTCGTAGTGCCATAAGAAATAACATTATAACCCTAGCTACCCTAGCTTACCCCCATGTACGTGAATGAGGGCCCTGTTGGACAAAATAAAACTAATAACTTATTCCAAACTATGACATTATTTTCATTGAACTGTTCTGAATACTCGTACAAAGCCCTATTTTGTTAACAATTACATTGGTAAAAGATATTGATAAAAATCGATTAAAAAATTCTTCAAGGCCACGCTCACTACCAAGCCCTCTTAAGCCTAGTTTCGGCAAAGCTTTATGCCTGTATAGCATTATAACTCCCAATAACTCCATTACCATGATAAAACTAAGTATTTTATCGTTATCAATGGCGATTTGTACAATTAAATTCTTAGAGATGTGCTGGTAATCTTGTATATTTTGCTGAGGATCAGGCATTTTTTCAACAGTGTTTTATTTTAAATATAGTGGTGAAAAAGTGTGAAAAAGTGTGAGAATAATAAAATGAAAAACAGATAAAAACTCTAACAACTATCTAGATTATCTAGATATTAGATAATATCTAACAAATATAATAAGGAAATTAAACCAAGAAATAAAATGATAACGATAATGATTACTTATTTCTATTTCCTATTTACTGAACTCATCTGTCCCCCAGTTAGGTTTTGGTCCGCTATGACGTGAGATGAATTGCCCTATAAGTAGAGACCTTCCCAGGATATCTCTCGACTGAGGGAAAACTCGAAAATTCTCAGAAAGAATAAGGACAATTGCAGGGATCGAAACTGGGACACATGTATACGATGCATTTCTATGACGCTCAATTTCATAAACAAAGTTGGGAATGATCGTTGACCCATTTGTTTACGTCTGCTGTTTGTTTACGTCTACTGTTTGTTGACGTTTGTTTGTTTACATTTGCACATTATTTTCTTATTTTGATGAGATTTTTCAACAAGTATATTAATGTGTTTGTTGAATGTTCGCCCACTGAGAAGCCCATGAAGCACAGCTCTCGAACTAAAGAGAAATATAATTTGTACCAATAGAATATTCTCTGTGCAGTTGGGATTGAATGGGTTGATAGTCGAGAACACAAGGAACATGACTGAGCTCTGGTGGCTATTGTGGTACTAGGTAAATAGCGGCTATCAAGGGCGCATTTGTATACTTATATTTGCTCTAGATGATTGAACCTATAATTTTATAACTAAATTTTAATTTCAATTGTTTCTCCATTTCCACTGCGTTTCTCCGTTTCTCCCCCCCCCCCCCCCCCCTCCCTTCAAATGATCTGTCAATCTTGGAGCTCAATGTGTGTAAAACATTTAATCTGTCCAGATAAATAAAGGATTTGCCAATTGAGTTTATATGACTTAGAAAAAAAATACTTAATATTACCCCCCCCCCCCCCACCGAGAAGTCACCTCCATCGCTCACCTCGTCGACGTTGCAGTCGAAGCCGCCGTGCAGCGTCTCGATGTTGAGGTTGAGATCGTCGAGCAGCGTGGAGTTGTTCAACGCCCCCATCAGCTGTCCCATCATCGTGATGCTCGGGCTGCGGGGCCGGGGCGGCGGCACGCAGCGGCTGAACTGCGGGTCGGGCGCCGGCTCCGCGGGAGGGTACGACGGCGACATCGCGGCGGGCAGCGTGCACGCGCACGGCTGGAGGCGGTGGAGGGCGCAGCCGTACGGAGAGGCGGCCATGTAGTTGGCGTCGTAACCGTAGGCGGGGGGGTACTGCAGGTAGCTCTCCTGCTGGATAAACCACAAACATTTCGCAGATTAACTTCCATTCGTGTTAAAGGGTTGATATATTTTTACCAGGCTCTAAGTCTAAGGCCCGGTTGCACCATGTCCCGATAAAGTAAGCGGTAGGATTTATCGGCTGAAACCATGGCAACAGCCAATGAAACACAGCCTTTGGGACCGCTAAAGTTCACTTTAGGCTAACGTGAACTTGATCTTACTTATCGGGACATGGTAAACCGGGCCTAAGTCAAATGCCGACTTCCACATTGAGATACACAACTTATCATTGTTCTCCTCACCGATTTTTTTTCTAGATCTTCTCTTTTTTCCTTTTCCAACATGTCATGTCACCTTGTTTACTCCGAATCATGATAAAAAATCTAAACATTTCTAGCGTGTTGGTCCCCAATATTTGATTTTGTCATAGTCTGTAAGTGTGGTGCCAAATTGGGAATCTTGATATAGAATTCCCGGCATATCAGACCGATACAAATTAAGAATATGTAAACTCGTTCCATATTTGTAAGATATTGAAGGGCTCGACCCTTACCCTTGTCAAGGACGACTGATGGGAGCAAGTTGGCTCAGTTACTAACCTCTGGACTTGCACTCAAAGGTTCCGGTTTGGATTCCCGTCCTTCCTGAGGATTGTGGTATCCCTCAGGTAAGAGGCAAATGTTGGGAAGGTTCCCTACTATAGGCCACGACCGCCTCCGTCCCACCGCACATCTTTACCCATTCAACATCATCATAATCGTTCATGCGTAGCCGCTGCAGAACAGTGCGACGTTAAACACACGCACTTTTGTCCATGGAATTCTAAACCACAATTAATTACTTTGTATCATGACCTTAACTTCTACCTCATCTGATTGGGCAAAGCCGTGACTGCGTTATATTTAGAAGGTTCACCTAGGAGGCCGTGTTTCATCAGTGCACCTTGACATAGGACCAGTCACGGCCTCTTGTCAATGAGAGATGGTCCGGCTCGAGGGGGCCGTGTTGCAACAGATCGAGATGCTGTGCATCTAGCGAGATCCTAAGCGGTCAGTGTGACCAGGAGGCCAAGTCTTGAAACTTACGCTTTCAGGACGCAAACGCTCTCGGACGTCAATAAGTACCGTTCACTTTAGCTTAACTTTGAATAAGGTTTTAATGACTAAAATATATGTAAAAATAATTATAATGTTAATAAATTGTTCCCAATAGATTGCTGGATGGCAATCAAATAAGTGGCTTGACTTTATGTTTCAATGTCGATCACTCTTACAGTATAATTATGTCTAATTGTAATGGGGTTTACGTCGCACTGTTCTGCAACCACGCTAATGGCGACGGAAGGATGATGATGATGATGATGATGAAGAATGGGCAAGGATGGACGGTTGGAAGAAGCGGTCGTGTTCTATTTGTAGGGAACCTGTCAAGTATTTACCTCTCGACTGAGGAAGACTACCAAATATCTCAGTCAGGGAGGATGGCTGCGGGAATCGAACCCGGGTCTTTTGTAGTGCAGGTACATTGAGTTACCGCCTGAGCCAACTCATACTTACTTTTCATTGACAGTGTGAAAACTTTGGTAAAAGTGATAACTTTTCTATTATCTATAACAAAGGGAAACTAGCTTCGGAATATGATCTGCCGTTTTCAATTCACAACATGAACTTTGGTACACTTTGGTACAGTTGAACGTTGAACTTTCTTTCTTATTCTATGGTTGAACTATTCAAAGACAGAAGGACCGTTATTACAAAACTAAGTTAGAACCGCGGTTATACTAAAAAGCCAGGATAAGCAAGGATCATGGTGTAGGTAAAGAAGTAATCTGTGTTACCGGCTGAGAGGGATGTAGGTAATGCAGTGGACTGTGTTACCTGCTGAGAGTGGTGTAGGTAATGCAGTTGACTGTGTTACCTGCTGAGAGTGTTGTAGTTTCATATTCTCCTGCAGGTTCGCGGAGAGCTGCTCGTAGGACCAGTCAGGCTCGCCGGCCAGCGAGGGGATGGGACTGAGTCGACCGCAGGAGCTGGCGTTTGACGACGCCCGGGGTCTGAAGTCGGGACTGAGCTGGTAGTTGCCGTGCAGGGGAGACTCCGGGAACACGTCCAGGCCCTCGGACACGGAGCTGGAGGGTGACGGAGTGTGATCCAGAGCGAGACCTGGAAGAAGAAGATACTCAATATTAGGCCCACTTCTGTTTCTCATAGTTATACATATGTCGACCAAATGATCGTCTGCCCCAGTCAAACTTAACGTGCATGTCGAAAAGTCGATTTAAAACCATAATTTTAAAATTTGTGTTTATAATACAAACAATTTACATTAACAAGTCAGTCCCAGGGCTCAAACAAGTATAGCATACGCAGATTTCTATTATACAAGTTCTAAAAATGAATCCTCAAAGTTGGAAATATTCTCTACAAAATGTTTCTCTGAACCATTCTGCTCCACTAGGTCGCACCTTTCGTCAATTGAAAGTTCGCAAAAGATTTTATTTTAAAGAATCTACTAAAGAAAGTTCAGTTTATTTACTTTTGTTTTTTGTTGGTAGCACTGAAATATTATAAATGTCCGACGAAGTACACTCAAAAAGAGGAAAACGGAATTTAAATACTACGGATTGGCTGCTGGTCAGGTTCCTTGACAATCAATCCTTGTTATTATCCATGAAATAAGAGCCCACCTATATAGACTTCTGTCAATCAGTTTCTTTCAAATACCGTTTCATAATATTCCAGGGTGAACATAAGGATTTAAATTGCAATAAATACTTTTTTTATAACGATTTTTATTTTGTTGAATTATCATGAGGAATAAAGATATGCCTTATGTACTGTTATACTAGATACTTTACCCGGGTTTTACCCAAGTACCCGGGTTAACTCGGGTAACATTTAGCTTTGTACCCGGGAAAAGAATCTGCCATGAGAGAATCCACTGTCTCACTTCAATGCGCTATTTTCAACTTGTCTTAGTTTTTCTCTCCCTGAACGACCTTTAACATGCGAGTGAACGCATTTCTTTCCCCCCGAGGACTTTGGTTTAATATCCAGTAGTTCTGGTGAAATTAAGACTATCAGATACGCGTTCGCCTCGCCGACTTCAAGTTGGATACGAACAGCTGTTGAGCTCTGTACATTTACTGCCGCTCGCAGCAAAAGAGTGGAAAACCAATACAAGCTAGACAAACAAAGCAAATGAAACACATTTTCAAACCCACATTCAATGGGATAAACATATTTAGATGTTTCACAGTTTCACCTATCACACGTAAATCTAGCAATATGAATGTGTAATGAAAATGAAGGTTAGAGAGAGAGGGAGGGAGGGAGGGAGGGAGGGAGCGAGCGAGAGAGAGAGAGAGAAAGATGGGGTGTCACCTGTTAGTGGTTTGTATGAGCTTTCAATGTATTAACATGTAACTCTCAATGACTTAGGATAGGACGTTTACTTTTCGTTTACTACGCGTTTTTGATCAAATGGACTAATGTAAAAAGCTCGACGTTTCTCAACGATGGTTTCTACTCTATTTTATTCCAATATCCCAGAAAATTCAAACCCTCCAGGTCGACCCCGCCCCCCCTCCCCCGTGTACTCACCGTTCCTCAACGCCTCCACCTTCTTCTTGACTCTGCCCCGACGCTTCTCGACGTCGCCCCCCCCCCATGTACTCACCGTTCCTCAACGCCTCCACCTTCTTCTTGACCCTGCCCCGACGCTTCTCGACATCGCCCCCCCCCCCCCTTGTACTCACCGTTCCTCAACGCCTCCACCTTCTTCTTGACCCTGACGCGGCGCTTCTCGACGCCCCCCCCCCCCCGTGTACTCACCGTTCCTCAACGCCTCCACCTTCTTCTTGACTCTGCCGCGACGCTTCTCGACGCCCCCCTCCCCGTGTACTCACCGTTCCTCAACGCCTCCACCTTCTTCTTGACTCTGCCCCGACGCTTCTCGACGCCCCCCCCCCGTGTACTCACCGTTCCTCAACGCCTCCACCTTCTTCTTGACTCTGCCGCGACGCTTCTCGACGCCCCCCGTGTACTCACCGTTCCTCAACGCCTCCACCTTCTTCTTGACCCTGCCGACGCTTCTCGACGCCCCCCGTGTACTCACCGTTCCTCAACGCCTCCACCTTCTTCTTGACTCTGCCCCGACGCTTCTCGACGCCCTCCCCACCGTGTACTCACCGTTCCTCAACGCCTCCACCTTCTTCTTGACCCTGCCGCGACGCTTCTCGACGCCCCCCCCCCCCCCCGCCCTCCCCCCCGTGTACTCACCGTTCCTCAACGCCTCCACCTTCTTCTTGACCCTGCCGCGACGCTTCTCGAACTTGGACGTCTCCATGGAGGTGGCACGACGTCGCGCACTCTTGCCGGGCTTGGCGTCGGGGTTGATCATCCACCAGCTGCTCTTGCCGGTGCCCTCGTTCTGCACGCGCATGAAGCGGTTGTGCAGCGACAGGTTGTGTCGGATGGAGTTCTGAAACACACACACAAACTGTCAACCAACTGTCACATAATGTTTGCTCTTTACACATTAAACAATATGCACTGTATTTATGGGATTCGCACGGTTCTACAAAGTGTTATTTGAGTTTTGCCTTCACTCTAACAGAATTAAGAAAAAACTGAAAAGATATTAAGCTCTGGACTAAATAAAGCCACACACTGGAGTACATTATGACCTCTGGTATGAATGTATCGTAAAAAATTGGTATTCAGCGATCTGAGTTCGTACCAGAAGTCATAAAGAACTCGAGTACGGGTGGCATTATTCAGTCCAGAAGCTTGAAATTGTCGCTATAATTATTTAAAATTCTGTAAATTTAAAGACAAAACTAGAGAAAATCTTTAAAGAATTGCTATATGCAGGAAAACTTCCAGTGAGATAAGAATGTCCGAAGTGAAGGCCGAATCAGGGCTCGAAGTCGAACATTCTAGCACTACCGAGATACCGGGTTCGATTCCCGCTTTCGTCCTTCCTGACAGATACTTTCGCAAGTCCCTCAGTCGAGAGCCACATGCCGGGAAGGTTCCCTACTAATAGGACACGACCGCCTCCTTCCCACATTCCTTCTTACCGATTTATCATCTCCATCATAATCATTCATCTGTCGCCATTATCCGTATAAAATTGGAGCGAAGAAAATTACATTTTAACAATTTACAAGACTTCCTGATTGCAAAACCCCAAGCTCCAATGTACAATACAATACAATAAACCACTGCCATTAAAAGGCATTTAATTACCATGCCACATGGTTATCACAGATTTTTACCCCAACTATCTCTGATATCTTGACATTACATAACGCAAGAATGCCATCTCAATATTGACATTGTTCAAGTGCTGATAAAGAGCGAAAGAAAGCTATGAAGTGATTGATAGCAGCCGGGAAAGAATGCTTCTTTGACGCTGGAGCAGGTAACGAAGTAGGTCGAGCGAGGCACAAAGAGAAGACCTAAGAGTGATGTCAAACGCGTGCGAGAGAGATGAGAGATGCGGACGCAAGGGAGCGAGAGGGAGATGAAAGAAGTTGTTACGCAATGTTTTCACTTTTCATGGATGTGTGGAAGTGGCTCCAGACGGTGGGGCTTGCTTCCAGGAAGATGGGGGGAATACGGGACTGGGGGCAAAATGTTGAAATAACAATATTATTTCAAGAGGAAATATTGAAGATCGTATACGCATTTTTAAAGAATATTTTCATTCTTTTTTAACTTTTATTTTGATGAGTGATGCTTAGGTTTGATTGGAAAACTATCGTAATTTGACCAGGAGGCCTTTTCTAGAACGTTTTCCCAATTCCATTCTGATGGAATTCGGTCACGGCCATTATCATCGGAATCGGAATTTCATCGGAATTGGGAATTAAAAGTTCTGGAATAGGACCCCAGCTGACTTTTGGGCGCTTTCGCCAAAAGTATCCAAATCAGAGTATAGCTTTTGGTGATTTTTAAAACATACATTGTAATTTTGAAACGGGTTTCTATGAATATACTTAATCAAGTCGAAACGATACAAATATTGGCTTCGCGGCTACAATTTTCATAATATTTTGTGGAGCAACTCAAAATTCCACCACCTGTCAATGTGGATTTAATAAAAAATCAACAAATGTGATATAAATCATTTGCTAAAGATAATCAGCAGCAAATAATTAAACGTTTGAAAAGGATATTTTAAAAATTCTGAAGGCATTTTTCGAACTTTACCAACTGAAAGTTCCTATTTTTCGGTAAAATCGACATTAGAAATTTTATATTTTTGGATGCATGACATAGCATAGAATATGCTAATTAGGGGTGATGACAATTTTGCAAAAGAACCTTTGAAATTAATTCCGATTACATTTTTCGGTGAGACCTTCTGAGAGTTCTATATTTCGATGAATGTGATAATTGAAAGTTTCGCTGAAGTGTGATTTCGAAAGGGTCCATTTCAATTGCCCTGCTGTCATGACGTCACACTGCCAGATCGGATGCTGGATGGACCATCTGTCCGTGACGTCAGAGAGGTCAGAGGTCAGGTCACATTCCTCGGAGACCGCGTGATCAAAGAGCTACTCGAGCGCCGGGTTCGCGTCCAGGGAGGCAACAGGTAGCTAATGGTCCACTCAGAGATGCTGAGGATGCTTTGATGCAGATGTGTGTAGGTGATATAGACACAGGTGGACGAGATGAAAAGAATCGAAGTGGGATGACGAGAAAGCTCAACAGAAAGTTACCCATTACAGCTTACACAAAAAACAAAAGACAAATCAGTGGTGTAACTGCAGGTATCGCTTCCCCATCCCGCAGAATATTTTTTTTAAGGCTTCTCTTATTTTGTGTAAACTTTTAAATACTCTACGATACTTTTTCAATTATTGTAAATCCGTTTGCGTGCTGTGGTTTTTTTGTAGTATATTTGGGTATTAGTAGAAGGTAAAATATTATAACCTCAGGTCCGATTTTGGTCTGAGGGGACCCCACAACAAAACGCGGGTCCGGGCCGCGCAGTCCCGGAAAAAATTAAAAATGTATTATCGCAATTCAAACACAAATTTTGGTGCTTTTATTATTACCGATTATCGATATTTTTTGTCTTTATGGTATTTATTCGATCCAAATTCCCCCCCCCCCCCCCCCCCCCTTCCTAGCCCTTCAATGTCAGCGAGTCAAATGTGATTGGTACTCATGTATACATGCCCCGTGCTCGCTCGCCAGCGTCTCTCCCATCATGTATACACGCCCCGTGCTCGCTACGCCCGCTCCACGCTCCACGCGACGCCGTGAATGAATGGAGCGGCGTCGGCGGGGGGGCGCCGCCACCCACCTCGCACCCCAGCTAGGCCGAGTGGCGCCTCTCCCATGGCGGGAGGGGGGGGGGGGGGGGGGGGGGGAGGGGGATGCTAAATCTGATCTGTAGGGGATGTAACACGCTGTGACGCGTGGGCATGATGCATGAGCTGCCCCTGGAACTAGACTACCTTACTACACTCATTACCAGGGGGGAGGTTCTAGACGTAATGAGCTCACAGGAGTCGTTGTCCGGAAAAGCTTTCATGCAATAGTGCGCTATTCCGTAAAACTTTAGGATAATTATGCCTCAAATAATCATTTATAATGGTAAATTGGTAAGTTTTATATTGGTAATAACATGGTATAGGAGATATTGGAGGAATAAAGTTAGGAAAGGGCTGAAACACTTGGTGTCATTTAATATCTTCTTGCCTGTACCCTTCAATTTCAGAGTCCCAAATTCGTCTTTTCTGAAAGGCGCTCTGGTAGGTTATCCCCCCCCCCCCCACACCAAACCATATGTAAGTGTGAAAATCAATGGAAAGTCAACATTGGACTAAAAGAAAGATTTCACAACGGAAATGGATAGCTGAAAGTCCATTAAAATGTTGTAAAATAAATAAATCTGAACCAATCAGCCAATGTGGGCAGCAAAAGTAAGAAAAATACAATAAAAGTAGAAAGTAAACGCTTGCTTGTCCAAGTAGAAATGTAATTGCCATGGCAACATAATAATTCATTAGTAATCAGTCAATGTTGGTAGCTTCAAACAGCTCAGTAAAATATGCGTTGAAATTAGTAAAACTCCACCGTATGTTCTCCAAACCAAAGAATTACAATATCAATTACTTCTTAATTCTGTTGTGTCGAGACACCTGATCGTAGCATGGTCGCGCGAGGGTTCCGAGTGACTCGAACACCCGCGCGTGGCTACATGTGACACGGTAGCGCGGTGGTTCCGAGTGCTTGTCAATGGTAAAAGGATTCGCAACGGTAGTGGTTGAAAAGATGCCACTCGACGTGTTTGTGATGTTGATATTTGAGATCTACATATGAAGCGAAGACCTATCCCAAGAACATTCCATCCTAAAAGACAAGAGATGAGGAAAACGTATGGCTTTACAAAGTATAACCATAGACGAACATCTTTTACAGTATCCTGGGGCCCTATTCTATAACTTTGAAAATCCCGTATCGGCTGGAATCCGATTCGGTGCAATGTTAATCATATGGCCGTGAATGGGATTCCAGCAGAATCGGGATAAAAAAGTTATAGAATAGGGCCTCTGATATGACTTGTAAAATTGCAATATTGTGGATTGTGGAAGGAAATTTTAAATGTATACTTAACTTTGTCTTTGTTTCAATTTTATAGTGTTGTTAACGCAACTGCAACCAGGCTATTAAACGATTATGATGAAGGATACGTAAGGTTGGACGGTGGGAAAGAGCGGTCGTGACCTATTAGTGGGCAACCTTCCCAGCATTTGGCTCTCGACTGAGGGAAACCACAAATAACCTCAGTCTGGAAGCGACTATCTGTTCCTCAGAGGTAAAAGGCCGGAGTCCATTTTCTCGATGTTTCTTTTTTGGAATCTGTTTGGTATGATGTAATCAAGCTCAATCAAGTACCATTTGACTGGTGTCAGCAAATACAGTTATATTGAAGTATTCTCTGACACAATGACTCATGTCACCATTACAAATAAGACATGATGAAGACAGAATTACTAGTTTTTAGGCTCAACTCAAGAATGTTGAAATTGACTTCCGCCCTTCTACCTCTGAGGTAGAGAATGGTAGAACCTATCCAAAATTATGTAAGGGGCGGATTTGAAAAACAGTTGATTAGCGATCTCACCCTAAGGTCCATTTTTTCAATACTCTGCTACAACCAGCAATTGTTTGTACAGTCCTAATACTGTCCTAATCAACCGTTTAAAAGTTAGCAGAGTATTGAAAGACTGGCTCCAAGAATCATTGAAACGGACATCGGGCCTTCTACCACTGGATACAGAATTGTTAGCAACTTGAGCCTTGTATTTATGAAATAGTGAATGAATAACCATGAGATGCACTGGTTCTACTGTTAAGAGGAAGGTCGCCTATCATTGTGTATGCTTATGATATAGAATGCCAGCTACTGTTGAGGTCATCCATGATTCTCTGGATCAACTAACAATTAGCTCGTGTTATATAACAAGTGTTGCTCAAGATATTCATCACTGCGTTGCCTAGCAACTCTGTGTACCTTGTCGTACAAGTACACTCGCACGGAAACACGTTTCGACGTTATTGACATACGTCACTTAGGTCGAAATTAGTGGAACTATGTTGCGGGAAATTCGCCCTTAGAGATAATAGTCATAAGGGTCAAGTTACTACAAAGATGTTTCAAGGGAGTTTCCGGGGAAAAGAGGCTTTTCTTGGATTATCCCACACACTGTAGGGTATTTCAAGATGAGCTGATTTTTATCAGAAACCAAAAGTGTTGCATTGTCTTAAAAATTGCAATATAATGCAAAATGTGATACTACATTCTCCCTTGGCAGTCTTGTAGGAAACTTTTCATTGATAATTCCGAGATTTTCAAAAATTCCACCCCAAAAATCTTTTTGAAGATCTCGGAATTATGAAGAGCAAATGAAAATTAGTATTTTGAGCTAAGGGACCGCACAACTGGTGTAAAATCTGATGAAATGACAGTTCATGTAATTTGGAACCCAATCGATTTATACCAATTCCAGTGACAGATGATATATTGGTGGATATTAAAGCAAATGAAACGAAACAATTTGACATCTTGTATCTGATGAAGAATGTAGACGTTCATGACAAACACCCATCAATCTCTTTCAACAGCAATAATTGATACGCGCTTCCCATGCCGATGCGTCCGTCTATTACTGCCTCCACACACATGTCAGGTAGCTGCCGCGGGACTGGAATTGCCCCCCCCCCCCCCTAGACGCCCGTCGCCCGGCGCCGCGGCGCCCAATCGAACGATCTGCCCCGTCTAAGAGGGGGGCGAGATTCAAATCTGAGAACTGTGGCTGACCTCATAAAACCCCCCAGTGCTCTACCCATGTAGGGGGGGGGGGGGGTCCCATGTGGGGGGGGGGGGGGGGTCGTCTGGCATGCGTCGTGTCATAGGAAGATCCATTTTTGCACATTAATGATTTCATACTTTACGTGGTTATGCACAATACTGGTTTGTTGAGTTGCGAAAGAGCACATCTTGACAATACTGTTTGATAATGCCTTTGGAGAAAATAACGAATGATAAAATGTTTTATCAGTGTATCTCTTACAGTTTCATGGACTGTTTATCAGTAGTATTTTTTTATTATTATTTTTGCTTCGAGTTTTGTTAAATAGACGCGCGCAAAACTATGCTCAATCGGTTATGTACATAACAAATTAACCTAATATTACCAATTAACGAAGAAAAAAATTAAAAAGTACCAAGTAACAAGTGACAAGCTATATTTAAAAACATGGTAAAAAATTTTAAGACATCAGATGTGAGTGAAATTGACCGATGTGAAAGTGCAAGTTTCTTAGAAGTATAAGTTGTCGAGCAACATTTTTCACATTATTTTTATATAATTTACTTTTAGCATACTTTTTCGCTTGTCACTCCAGAATAAATAAATTCATTTAAAAAAAAATTATGTAAATTACATAAATACTTTCGGAGGAATTTGCGTTTACTAAAAAAATTAATGTGAAAGGAATAGGTAATTTCAGCCGATGGAGTTACGTAATGTCATAATTCACAAAATGTAATATTCTTTGGTGAATTGTCAAATATCTGGTCTCTCTGCGTACTTTTACTTCCAGGAATTACTTTTATTTCATGACCCCGCTGAGTTGCCGCGTTGATAAGCGAGCACTGAAAATGCATGACCTCGACCACAACTTCTCACTTAGATTACCCATCAGTAAAGCACAGTGGAACTACACATCGATACAGTGAAACCATTGAGACCGATCTTGCTGAAAATCAATCGCAAAACGAACAGGACAGTGACGAATCTTTGGCGAACAAATTGGCCAGATCCGACTTCTTTTGACCTCTAATGAGGAAAGAAAAAGATTGACACAACGTTCAAATCACAGATACTCGCCTTTAAAACCATTACTTTCTAAGGGCGACTTTCTAATGTTTAAGTATTACAATTTGGACCTTATCGACTAGTGCAATACGGGTGAATATCGTGTGTGATGTTGAGTTAGCAGCGAGTATCGCTGTGAAGATCTGTCCAAGAGCAGAGTTCAACCTGATAACAAGTGTGTTATCATCACTAGCGGCTCGAAATAGTCTGTTTATCTCATGACAATATTCCACGGTTGTCATGCCATTTCATTCACAGATCCTGCGGCTCCATTCACATCCATCTATACATGTAGTACATCGACATCGACATCGTCATGTACACTCGGCCAAACAAAAATTGATCGTTGAACAAATTTGAATGACTGCTGGTCATGTCCCATAACCAATCAAAGCTTGTTATTATCATTGAAATGTGAGGTCATCTACTAGAGTGAGACAATGAGATCGCTTAGACTGACTTCTGATGGTGCGATCTTACATTTATCAGCCTATCAGATTTATTGAACGTTCAATTTTTGATTTGCCAAGTGTACATCTACATACATCGACATGTATACACCGTGGATGAACGAGGGCCAAAGCAAATATCGGCCATTGCTCCCATCTAATATAAATTAACTAATATAAATACAATACTTCGGACATATTTCAGATTATCGTCCAACCACTTACTATTGTAAGTACCTATGTAAGAGCTTCACTTTTCCGGACTAATTTTGAAGTTTTCTAATCACATTCGAACTAAAATAAAATTATAATTTAGCCCCCCAAATTAGTTATGTTTCTTTTTCTTATTCCAAAAACAGGAATCCTGAGATGTTTTGGTCCCCATTTTTCGTGTTTACTGGCCAACACATTCCCGCTTACAATTTCCGTATTGAATTTTTGACACAATAGAAACGAATTTGAAACTTTATAATTGATTAAAAAAGTGGATTATAACGATAAAACAGGGATCTGGTGAAACTTTACCAATGTCCATTGTTTATCTGCATGCTACTATCTTAGTTTGCAAATTCATGTTGTAAAACAATATAGAAAATAGAGAATATAACAACTATAATTAAAAAATGTTTCCAGAGGGAGCAAGCCCCCTCCTGTCCCCCCCCCCCCCCCCCCACCCTAGAGTATAATCTAAAAATGCAATCAATCAATCAATCATTTGAAATCATGGCTCAATTGCAATGCAGTTCCACAGCTATAGTTTCTGACTAAAATAGCTTTCCAGCTAAACAAACTTGTACACAAAATAAAAAACTATCACCAGCATTACAAACCAACTGCACAAACTCCAGTACAGCAATCACGTAACTCGCGTCCACACTCGATCGACATCTCTTACGGGCGAATAACATTGCCACATCACACACGATCTCGACTCCACGCTAATCCCTCATAAGAGTTGTCGACATAGTTAGCCGATCGCACGGGGGGGGAATGTATGTAAATGACACATAATGACAACTCTCATGCGAAGACAGAATCAATCACGCCAAGTCAATTACCGATCAATTATTAACGACGAATCAATCGACTTATTGCTCGGTGAAATCAAAACATCGGTTGTCAGAGGGAATGGTTAATCATAGGTGTACTAGGAAAGTGATTTGTAGTTCTAACCCATTCATGAGGGACAATTTCTCAACGACGTTTGTAACTGTCTTCCGGTGACTCTGTTGCTATGGTTACATGAATTGGGTCTGTCAACAAAAGTGGTTACAACTTAGTATGTATTATTCAGATACGTTGAACGTTGCACTGTTCTGGAAATATGATGAAGAAAGGTTTCGCAACTATCTGGTGAGGCAGGCCATAAAAGCTGTATCTCATAGGTAGAAGGCCGGAAGTCCATTTCAATTATTCTTGAGATGAGCTCGAAAACCTGCAAGGCTGCGTTCATCCAATCATATTTGTGTAATGGTGACATGGTGACATGATGCTTAATTACATCATTCCAAAAGGGTGCAACGCAAAATCGAGACAATTGACATCGGTCTTTCTGCCTCTGAGCTATACAGAATGATATTCGTCGATGACCTTGAGCTTTTCTTTGATAAGTCAAACGGTACGATGACAAACAGTTTAAATTCGAACAATTCAAATGTATAAAAACGATTGAGGACTTTAAAAGTTGTGGGTTACATGTCAAAATGATTCAATTCTCAATTTATTTTTTGACTGGGGCTTAACGTCGCACTGTTCTGTAGCGAGGCTAATGGCGACGGATGAATGATTATGATGATGATTGGGAGATGATGGTGAAGAGTAGTTTGGGATGGAAGGTGGTAAGGAGGCGGTCGTGGCCTATTAGTAGGGTACCTTCCCAACATTTGCCTGTCGACTGAGGGAATACCACGAAAAAACCCCAATCAGGAAGGACGGCCGCGGGAATCGAACCCGGGCCTCCGGAATACAAGTTCAGAGCGTTACCACTCAGCCAACCTGTCCGTCACCACATTTAATAATGCTAGATATTGACTGAGATCTCCGAAAGACAACAGAGCAAAAGACATTGCACCACGCACGCTGCGGCCGAGCGGTCCAGCGTGAGAACAAGATGATGGGGGGGGGGGGGGGGGGGGAGGCTGGTGCTCCTTGAGACAAGTAGTCGAGCAGGTAGATAATCACCTCTCATTACACAACCTGCGCACTTCATTAGACTAATTGCTAATTGCTGCCGCTCGCTTGCCCGGCGCTGCCCGTGGGAAGATCACTTGGAATCCACAGCAACGGGCTCCCTTCCGCAGGTTGCGGGTTGCACATGTCAACATATGGGCAGTCTTTTAATGCGTTGCTAAATTTAAAACAGTTGATTAGGACTAACATTGGTCTAGTTCTGTGTACTACTGGTTTAACCAAGGTTTGAAAATCTGGCCCATAAGAAATCATGTGAGATCTCCGGTTTTATTGGAACTTGTTATGGAAAAAAGAAACTTATCTAGCAGATAACTTAATAGACATGTTTGATAATCGTTACTTAAGTACATTTCCAGCATAAAATACTGTGCTTCTTAAGAAGTATAAGGTCGGAAGTCCATTTCAATGATTCTTGAGGTGAGCATACCAATAATTCTGCCTTCATCCAATCATATTTGTAATGGTAATGAGTCATTGTGTAAGAGAATACTTCAATATAACTGTATTTTTTGAACATCAGTCAAATGCCAATCGTTCGAGCTTGATTACATGATTCCAAAAGTGTGCAACTTACAATCGAGTAAAGTATTTCCGGCCTTCTACCTCCGAGTCACCGAATGCTTGCGGGCCTCGAACCCGAGTCCCCCCCCCTGCCGGAGGGTCGAGGGGGACGAAATGGCGGGAAGAGACGCCTCCATTAATCTGTCTGGTGGCGCCGTGACGGCCGGCAGTGGAACAAAGAGACGCCCGGCTCGACCTTCCCGTGTAGACGGCGTCGTCAGAGAGGACGCCGGATAATGGCCGGCTATTGTACGAGATTCTTTCAACCCATGGACCACGCGACTTTGTAGTCTAATAGACGTGATATGAAGTTCGGTGGGACGCTTTCGTGAGACAAATTAAGAGTACAGGGAAAGAAAGAACGCTAAAAGTAAATTTTTTGAAAAAATTACAGTGATTTTTATGTGCTTTCAGAATAAAACCTCGGTTTTTTGAAAATATTGACAGAAAGTCTTGAAAAACGCAATTGAAATATCGATTTGTATGTAAGATAGATACAAGTTTCAACATAAAGCTTCGTTTATCTCAGTTTCATCCGAATGTGACTTATAGCGTTATTTCCCTGTACTCTTCAAATGCTGACGACATGACATGAAAAGGTAGATGAAGGTTCAATACACTGGACTGGATGATGCTCTGCTTTCTCGATACGATATTCATAACCGTTTGCTAAATGTAGACATTTAGGATTTCATATTTCCACCTGAAACCGCTCCGAACCGACCAATCGGCAAGAAAATACAGTGAATAATATTTTATAAATAAGACAGTTAAATAATAGTAATAGTAGCTGAAAGTAGCTACTAATAGTATTAGTATTTAGTAGCTAGTAAATAATAGCTAATAGTTGAAATTAGGCTAAAAATGTAAATACGTTCGGTCAAAACTCCAAATAAGTCGAGATTTGCAGTTCGCAGTACATTTAGAAAATTAATAAATAAAAAGTATTTTCGGAGACCTGCGGAATGGAGCATTTTTGTGTATATTCTATTCCCTTCTTATGTGGCTCACATACTAGAGAGTAGCATACTATAATTTATCTTTCGTTCGTTTCGGCTCTGGGAGCCCAAAGCCAGTATGTTCATAAAGTAAAAACCTTGTAAGGCAAGAAACTTGGCTACATTTCTAACAAGAAAACAGGTTGAAAGGTACAACATAAAGATGTTGAAAGCTCGGAACCAGCCTGTATATCTATATCTACAAGTATTTCTTTTGTAACGCCCTGTAGACGCCGCCAGTTTGCATATAAACCCAGAAGAAGCACAAGAAAAAGACCAGTGAAAAGGAATCAAAAAGAAAGAAGGAAGAAGAAGCTGGCAAAGAAGAGGAGAAGAAGGGTCATTAATCAACCGGGTGAAATGTTTGAATCGATTAAGAAACTACCCCTCTTAGGGGTTGAAACATCCCCTACTTGTTATTAATTATCATGTTGGTACATGCTGCCGATACCTTCACTTATAGAAGATGGAAAAAATGATAATACGAAGAAGGACTAAACAGGCTGTTAATTTCACAATAACAAACTCGTTAGCGGGTATCGAATCAATCACTGCTTGCTGGATCATGTTTTTAGCGGGATGTGTTTGCGTGAGGTTGGTACAATGCAGGGGATCATCTTAGCGAGGGGGGGGGGGGGATGTCAAGGGGGCATGTTTTGATTTTCGTTTTCAAGAAGGGTGAAGACGTCTGTGTTTCTTTTGAGTATTTTCAAGTGTGTTTTTTTTAGGTTTGAGTAATTTTTGTTTCTATAGCAACTGGGCTACAGATTATTCATCCATTAATGAATGCAATGGGAAAAATACGCACTTTTTACGCTGTATACTTACAAAGGAAAACTTTTTTAAATACTGATACCTTGAAATTAAATCGTTACGAAATATTATTTAATACTTTTGAAAAGGCAAAAAATCTGATAAACTTGAGAAGATTTTAAAGAGAAAACAAGTATTTTAATTTAGGCGGTATTGCTTCATGAGGTGGAGGGTTCGATTACCGAGGCAGTCTTTATGACTGAGGTTCTCGTGGTAATTCCCTCAGTCGGGAGGCATAAGCTGCTTTCATTTATTTACATGAATGAAACTACAATGAAACAAGTTTTAACTGGAATTCTTCACTAAGCGTTGTTTTCACCTCTCATATCCGTCAATTTGTTTTTCAAGTACTATTGTTTTCACCGATGTACTTCCTGTATTTTAATTTGTTAGGCCAAGAGTTGCCGCGTTGATAAGCGAGCACTGGAAATGCATGACCTTGCATGACGCTCAGATTACCCAGCAGTAAAGCAGAGTGAAACCAAGAGACCGTTCTTGCTAGAAATCAATACGGAGACGAACAGGATAGCAATCAGAATTTGTGATGTCTGCTTTGCTACTTCATTTGTCTTGTAATGCGACAAGAACACAAAAGCATAGTTTTCGGTTCAAGTTTTATTGTATCATTCAGTTATAACTGGTTCCATATGCAACCTATTCAAGTCAATAAATAAACTACTTCAATCTACGATTACGTTCGTTGAACCAAACTGTTGAGCTCAATGAATTGAATGAAACATTGTAAACTATCCGCTCGCTTAACTCTTTATCTTGTGGTTGTGTTGAACAATTCCTTGTAATTCCTGTCGAAGATGATGTCCTCAAACAGCGATATGTAATGTGTTGGACGGAAACCGCACACTGTTCCGCTCCTTGCGGTTGCGACTCCGATAGCGCTTCTGTCATATAGCCACGTGTCTGTCGCAAGCGCAACGCAAGCGCAACGCAAGCGCAACGCAAGCGCAACGCAAGCGCAACGCAAGCGCAACGCAAGCGCAACGCAAGCGCAACGCAAGCGCAACGCAAGCGCAACGCAAGCGCAACGCAAGCGCAACGCAAGCGCAAGCGCAACGCAAGATCCTTCCCGAAGGATCTGGGTTCGATTCCCAGTCGGGGTGCGCGATTTTATTTCGCAGATCACCTCTGAGACAATATTATTTGTACTTGTATTTACACTATATTTGTACTACGGGCATTAGTCCGATACAATTGATTAATAATAACAGTGTGTTGGTTTTGTACAGACGCGATGCGTGTTGAAGTTGTCATTTTATGTGGGAATGTTCATTATGTCAATTAGCATCGACGCCTAATGCATTCAGGTCAAATGTCACGTGACAAGTTCGACACAATCAGGTGATAAAAATCAATCCCCAGGGAATCAGAGCAATACCACGTGGTCTAACAAGCAGTGATAGATATCTAACAGAAGTTCAGAACCAATGTCATGTGGCGAACACTGATCATGTTTATACTTGCACGAACTTGTTTGGTTTGCAGCAACAATGGAGAAAAGTAAAGTTTCGACCATTTTGGTGTTGGTTCCAAACAGGGACTGGAACCCAAATGAATATCGGTTCCGGTTCCATTTCGGTTCCACTGGAACCAATCGGTTCCATCAAATTCAGACAATAATTCAAATAACGTTATTTTTAAATCATATTGTGGGAACTTTTACATACTTAGAATGTTTAACATTAATTTGACTTTATCATTTTTGTCATTTGACATCTATTTGAAAAACTGTAAATGATAGTAAATAATTTCAGATTTGAATCGAAGTAAAGTAAAAATTCAATGAAACTAAGTATTTAAGGAACCCAAATAATGTTCTTCGATTTTCAAAATTTTAGAATCGTATACGTATATTGTCACTTCCATAACATATTCTTCAATCTATGTTACTCAATTATTGTTTTCACTTATAATTTGTCTTGTAGCTGTTATTAAAGTTCAAAACATTATACAATTCAGGTGCCTATTCTCGAATCGAAACCGCACGCTAAAATGTTCACGTGAAATCATTCGATTTACCAATAATAAATGAGCTGAATCAATTTAGTGTAGGTTCAAATGTAGAAAAAATGATTTCCGCTCCATTGGAGTGCCGAAATTGATTTTTTCATAATTATCGATTGTTTACATCACGTAAACATAAACGTTTGTAAACGTAAATTTTACAAATTATTTAATTGTTGGTGGAGGAAAGGTTGAAAAATTATGAAATAATTCACTAAAACTAACTCATATATGGGGACTTGAAAAAAAATACGCCGTGAACAAATTTTATTTTTTCATTGTTGAAATTGACCAATCACTTTTCTGTTTTTTTTTGCTCTCAATTCTGTAGACAATTTCATTGTAAACAATATGCGTTAAAAAAATTTTTTAAAAAAAATGTTGTTCACGGCGTTTTTTTAAGCCCCCATATTTGAGTTAGTTTTAGTGAATTATTTCATAATTTTTCAACCTTTCTTCTTCCAACAATGAAAAATTTGTAAAATATACGTTTCCGCTCGTTTTCCGCCATATTTTCCAAGATGGCAACCAAAAAAATTGAAGGCACTCCAGGTAATATTAAGAATGATATAAACAATCGATAATTATGAAAAAAAAATCAATTTCGGCACTCCAATCGAGCGGAATTTTTGCTCCTGTACTAATTGTGCAGCGGCTTATTTCCGCATGGCGAACATTTTCAACAAACTCAGTAACGACGCAGCCTTGAAACTCTGCTAATACCAGTGTCTCTGTCTACCTCTTGTAAGGGTTGAACACAAGGGTGGGTCAAGCAAGGGTTGGTCACTACAATAGCCACGCCATGCTGTAACTGTCTGGCCTGATATATGGCGCCAATACTTGACTAGCAGGTAAAACAGTCGCTCAGTAAGAGTAAATAAACATTTCGATATATACACTCTAGCAGGTCACAATATTCATCTTGAAGTTATTACTTAATTACTGTAATTGAATCATACAGTCGATGACACGGTGTAATTAGTACTTAATTAATGACAAGTTAATGAAATGTAAGATTCTTGTAGGCGGGATCGTAGACAGAAATAATGTAAAACAATATGAAATCGTGTTATTTTGTGATTTCTCGCTAAATGGTTGTTCTTATTTGTTTATTAGAGTGAAATTGTGTTTGTTTCATTTTAGTTGCTGACGTCATAGGCTAATGGTGACGGATGATGGATTATGATGATTGGGAGATGATGAGTGGGAAATCTGTGATTAAATTTTGTAGATGTTTTAACTCTGTCAAAGAATTGAGTCTAAATGTAAACATGCGAGGACAATTAAAAATGTTGGCAGTGGTATTATTTATTCCTTCCATATGTCCCCACTTTCTAGAGAATTGTGACATTCTTGACTCCAACATTCTAATTTGTACACTGCCCAAGATAATATCATGATTCCACACTTCATTACGTCCAAGATAATAATAATTTACAAAATAAATACATTTTTTGTCTGGGGCTTAACGTCGCACTGTTCTGCAGCGAGAAAATAAATACATCAACTTGTTTTCTGCGAGTTTGACACAATATTTTGAGTATTACAAAAGAACATCATATAATTTTTAAACGTTTAATCGTCCCAGCGGGCAAGGATGGATGGGTGGGAAGGAGGCGGTCGTGGTCTATTAGTGTGGAACCTTCCCATCTTTTGCCTAGTCAGGCAAAAAAAAAAAACACTCAGTCAGGACGACTCAAATCTTCAAGATTCAAATCGTTCAAATTCAAATCTTCAAGATTCAAATCGTTCAAATTCAAATCTTGGTTTTGTGTCTGACTTCCATGGTTTGAGGTTAGGTTTATGTTTTTTCATCACAATCGTCCTAAACAGCAATTAGCATTCAATTTTTGTGTTAATATTTAATCTTTATAGAAATGTGATTAAATATTACGAAGATGTGTTCTCTGTTTCAAAGTTTGCTTAAATTCTAGTGTCCATTCATCTCAAATTGCCCAAATTCATTTGGCAAAATAGGACAGAACACCAAGAATTTCAAGATTTGGATTTTTTCAATTCACATTCAAATCACTGCACAGTGAGGTACAGACTTGTTCAACTTGTACAAGGTTGCAATGAAGTGAAGTAGGCTACACAACGACGCAGTAGTGTCTACTTGTCTATACTGTCTCGGGGGAGTAAACAGATCGGCTCGCATTAGTGCGACGACTTGGCAACAACGCGTCGGAACCCTCGCTCGTCCGTCTCATGGGGTTAGTCACACGCTCGGGGGTTCGAAGCAATTACTTGCGAGGTTCACCACGATGTGACGATAGGGCGGGATGTATTGCAGAGAACGTAATATTATATCGGATATGAGGCTGTTTAGATGAAACTTTATTGAGAATTATTCGGGTGTTGATGATTCTGTGGGTGGTGGAAATTGAGTTGCCTAATATTAAGTTTTCCACGTGATGAAAGTAGTAATATGTAAGGGAAAATCGAGGAACCTCATTGTGAAAATTCTTGGAATCCTCCTCCATTTCACCCATGCTTTTTACGAACATGCAGGGAAAGAACGCTATAAGTCACATTCAGATGAAACTGAGATAAACGAAGTTTTATGTTGAAACTTGTATCTAGATCAATACGAATCGATATTTCAATTCAAGACTTTGTGTCAATATTTTCTAGAAACCGAGGGTATATTCTGAAAGCTCATAAAAATCACTGCAAGATGCGACACATTAAACTAATTTTTCAAAAAATTTACTAATAGCGTTCTTTCTCTCTCATTTGTTAACTGAGCGAAAAATATGTGTATCCAAAGAGTTGGAATCAAGTTTTCTTCATCATTCATAAACCTCGGAACGCCGGCGCCAATGGAAATGCATCGGGAAATGCATCGGGAAATGCATCCTGTCCATCAACTATGAATAATCAACAGCCATCATTATGAAAGATAGCCATTAGCAAGAAACTATACCCAGAACCAAAGAAACACAATTTATTCAACATTACGTGACGAAATCATGATATCCTGAGTTGATAAGTAGGGCAAGGATGTTAAGGACCTACTTATGAAACGTTCGAAGAGGCAAGCAAATAGAAAAGGACCATAAAATCCCGAAAAGGGACCAATGAAATGTTATGCTTTGTAATATTCGCCAATAGGTATTTATTCGATTTATTTTTTTAGGAGTTGAATTTCGAGTAAGATATTAAAATAAACTTCAATTATTGAATGAATGTGTCAATGTGTCAAGTATCGTTGTTGGTCATCCAAGAAGGATGGACATTTTGTGAAGACAACAATAACTCGAAGCAAATGTTTGATATTAATTTCCCTCATAATTTAAAAAAGGACAAAAAGACCTTAAAATAACAAAAACAGTACTGAAGTTTTTTTGAAAAAATGAGAAAAATGCAATTTTCAGGCAAAATAAAACACTTATGTTTGAAATCAGAAACTCATGAAACATATTTATTTATCATTTTTAGACGTGGCAGATCAAAAAATTAAAAAAGGCTATGTCCTACACATCCTAACCCTAATGATAAATATAGAACGTAGGTGGGACTTTATTTCACCTTCATACAATTATAGTCGGCGACAAAGTTCAGCTTGGCTCGGGACAATCTGGATTCACTCTGGAGGTCACGACTTCGAATCCCACCTCCGTCCTTCCAGACTAAAGGTAATTTATTTCAGTGGATTTCCTCACTTGATAGTCAAAATTATGTTGGGAGGCCACGACTGCGTCCTTCCCACCGTCCATCTTCACCTATTCTTAATCATCATCTCCCAATCATCATCATAATCATTCGTCTATCGCAAATAGACTGGTTACAGGACGGGGGGGGGGGAGGGGGGGTATGACTTTTCAAGTTCAGGGCAAATATATATTTTTTTTTATTATTTATTTATTATCGTAAACACACAAAAATACATACATTCCGTTTCCACAAAGCCAAACGGCTTTTCTGTGGATTAATTTAAAGAAAATTAGTGGATACAAAAATGTTTAAACAATATACAAGAAAAGAGAGAAAAATACATAATAAACTGATTAACAAAGAAAAAAAACAAAATATTTTATACATCATCAGAGTATTCATACAACCAAGATTTCACTTCTTTCTTAATACTACTATAATTATCTAAAGACTTAATTTCTTGAGGCAACTGATTGAAAATAAAAGGGACAGAGTAATTTAAACATCGCTTTCCATACTTATTAGTAAATCGATTGTAAGTAGATGTCAGCTGAGACCGATATTTAGCGAAATCAACCCGTTTTGAAAAGTCATAAAAATATCCGGGATGATCGAAACTAGTTCAAGACGACAGAAGAGATCGAAACTGAATAAGACTTGGCATGAATAATCATAATACATACCTAGGGAATACTAAAGTCCTTTTTTGGTATTTTCATTGCATTTAAAAAAAAAATTGAGTCGGTAAGTACATTTATTGGTGCTTGTGTCCAGGTTAGATATCAAGTTAATGATAAAAAGAAGCTTGGTGCCCTCTTCGCCTATTCATAACGAAGACAACGAGCCCACTTGCAAGTATAAAGTGATAATTGCGGTCTCTATTTTTTTTTAATGCAACGGCAATATTTCGTCAAAAAAATTCGGAATCAAAATATTGGAGGCGAAAAGAATCACTACAGATTAGGAAAATACATTATCTTCCTCTTTTGTGCAATAGTTAGGCCAATTTCGTGTTTTAAATGTTTACAGTCACGTGGTACCACTCGAACGAAGACTGCTAAAAAGGGTAAGTTGGGTGGCAGTGAGATTATCCGTGGAGTTGACACGTGTTCGATGTTCGAGTTGCCGGGGGAAGGTAGAAGGATGTTGGCGGGAGAAGAGGCCGCATCGCCCGCGAGAGGTTCACGTCGTTCCCCCGGACAGAATCCAATAACCGAACTCACAGATTTGTTGAACTTTTTGTCTGGGGCTTAACGTCGCACTGTTCTGCAGCGAGGCTAATGGCGACGGATGAATGATTATGAGGATGATTGGGAGATGATGGTGAAGAGTAGGTAAGGATGGAAGGTGGGAAGGAGGCGGTCGTGGCCAGTAGTAGGGTACCTTCCCAGCATTTGCCTGTCGACTGAGGGAATACCACGAAAAAAAAACCCAGTCAGGAAGGACGGCCGCGGGAATCGAACCCGGGCCTCCGGAATACATGCTCAGAGCGTTAACCACTCAGCCAACCTGTTCCGTTAAACATTTAAAAATGGTACCGGTGACCGATCAACTTAAAATTTTGAATGTTCATTGGGACCATTTTTTAATTTTAAGACAAAACGGTCAAGAGCTATTGACATTTTACCCTTGTTTTGAAATATTTGTCAAATATCAAAGAAATTGGTTAAATTGTATTCATAGAAAATTATAAAAAATTCGTTTGAAAAAATGGATATTTGAGTTTGAATCGTCTCGTTGAACCACGGTTAGGCACGGCGGGCGCGGAACCCGAAGCCGGGTATCTTGGACATCTTCCCCAGCATCCGATGATAAGTGGCGTCTGGTGTTTGGCATTCTCTCACAGTCTGGCGCTCGGCCAATCATCTTGGCTCATTCCGCGGCGCCTCCACTCCCTCAGCATCAGTTCAGGACCGAGGTTGGAAATCAAAAGTTGCCAAATAGTAGGCGAAGTTATGGGGTATTTCAATGTTGACAGAAATAATACAGCGAGGTGATGAAACCCTTGCTGATCGTGTAACTTTCATTCGCACTCGATCGAGAGCTCATATGGGAGAATAACATTGGTATGTCATTGTCAGTGTTATTCGCCCATAAGAGATGTCGATCGACTGGCGAGAATAGTTACATGATCGGTGGTTGAAGATAATTGGTTCGACGAGAGAAGCGAGCTTTTCATGCTCATATATTGTTGAAAATCCCTCATTCGCATTTATAAAAAAAAATCTAGACGATTGATAGCATTTTAAATTGATATGTTCACGACAATACAGGTCATTCAAAATGTTGAGAGTTCACGTTTTGAAATCGTTCACGTTACATTGTTTAAAACTTAAAAAAGTAGGCAGCTAGGCCTTATAGTCTTCATTTTTCAAGATTTATGTACACAAACGTAAATCAGTTTCAAAAAGTGAAACTCAAAAATTGGCCTGCTGGGCCCCTATTCTCGAAACAGTATTATATCATAAGGAGGTTTGTCCTATCTCTCACCATGTTAATATTATGACTTTTCGTCATATCATAACTTATGACGTGATAACTGTTTTGAGAATCGGGGCCCTGGTCATAAAAGGGTCGAATCGCTGTCTTCTTTGTTTCGTCTTTTCGTATTACAGGTCAAGCGAACAATCCTTATTGGTTATCTATTGATTTCTAGCAAGATGAGTCTCTTGGTTTCACCGGAAAACTGATGTATAATTTCCACTGCGCTTTACTGATGGGTAATCTATGCGAATCTGTGTGTCAAGGTCATCCACGTGCTCACGACCACCTCCTCCTTATCGCGACCTACTTGCCCCGTGTTGTTGTTGTGTGGACTGTATCAGGGCAACAGGTGGCGGGGGGGCGGGGGGTGGCGCACGTACACGCATTACCCCCGCCCCCCGCCCCCGCCCCCACCCCCGGGTTGTTGTGTTGTCGTGGAGCCAGCAGCTCATTGATAACAACATCTTCATTCATCTCGTCATCCGTTGCGAGCATCGTCATAGCGTTGCCACCATTCATATTATGAAATATATGGAAAGTAATATAGTAGCTCATTTTTGCGTCGAACTCAGCAATAAAACATCAACTTATAAATAATAGTAAATTTATTGAGAACTTAAAAATAGATACATGGTATTGGTATGTATTCAACAGTCTAGTCGTTGATGCGATTAATATTCACTAGGGAAAGCACTATAGGGAACGACTTTCCTATTTCATTTGGACAATTCGAGAGCAGTTGAAAGTATGAAATGTTGAGCAAATTGAGATTTTTGAGTGCGTGCGAAAATGCACCTTATATTTTTGATTGAGAATGCACTTTTTTTGAATGCTTGAAAAAGGAAGAGTGTTAACAGATAAAATAACTATTGTTAAACATGTAATAAACATGTAATACTAAAATAGCGAAAACTAAATAAATAATTGATAACCAAAAACAGTAAATGTACAGGGTACAGACAATTCAGAAGAAATAAATAAATAGTGAATTGAACAGACGTCGATAGGAATTAGATTTGGTAGCAACTATTTGGCTGGCACATATTCGAGTAAGATAATTTTAGCATTCAATTCATTGATCAGTATTTGTTAAAACTAGGAAAACGCTCTGAGTAACGCGTTGATGAGCGAGCACGGATACACGCAACACCTCGAACCGAAATTATGTTTATCGAAAATGTCATTAAAAGCCAATAATTCTTGAATTTCGTCACAGACTTGTATAAATATCTCCAAAATTTCCAAAAATATTGGTCCCAATAACCTTGCTAAGTTTTAAGTTGATCGATTAAACCTTTGATTGAACGGTTCCTTGTTAAGTTTCAAAAATCACAGGATATCTTTCAAAACAATATACCTGGGACCACTCATATGATATGATATTACTGTGGACACAATATCAGATCAATCTGTTAAACGGTCATTATTAGTTTCATTTCGTTTGAAACTTTCTGCTCTAACTACCTTGCCTTGAACTAAAGATTCGATGTCGCCGTGAATTTGACAGCCAACACACAAAATGTCCCTAAAATTACAAAAACTTTTGAAAATAACTACAAATTAGACTGAAAATTGGCAAAAATACCTTAAATGTTGCTACCAATTACCATGCGAAGTTTTTAGTTGGTCGGTCAATCGGCAATACCCGCTGCACGAGAGCGGGTATTGCGTTGATTGTTTGAGTATCTCCTTGCAGCAGTCTGGTCGGGGGTCTCTTTGCTCCTTGATGCTTTATTATTAACGACATTTTGTTTCAACCTTTTAGATTTAGCTTCGTCAGTTTCTTGATCTTCAATTTCACGCAGACGCTTTTTCGCCTTTATGGCTTTCATTCTAGCAGAAGTCTTTCCATTTTTCGGCATGTTTAAATAGGGATAAGATAGGTAATGAAAAAGTAAGAAGTAGAGTACCTACCTAATTAAAGTACAATAATATTTGTGTGATCAATGTTTGAAATGCACGAAATGTGTGCTCAAAGACGTAATGTATTCAATGTCGTAATGTAACGAAATGAATCTTGAACAAAACTTCGCAAATATGAAAATAAAGTAATCACCTTTCAACTAATAAGCGAAAGGAATCAAAGTTCCACACAAAAAACGGATCAGGTAAAATAGTAACTACCTAGTTTAGAAACGGAATGAATCCAACGTTCCACAATTAAAATAAGACAACGTAATGTTTTGAACTGAATGAATCAAAACTTTCAAAAAAAATAGCAACCTTCAAGGAAATGTCAGGCTAGACAGAAGCTCAGAAACGGAATAAATCCAACGTTTCCAAGAAGAAAATAATTTGAAATAATCAATCCCCTGGACAAAAACTGTAGATACCTAATATCTATGCTTTAAAAGCGATTCAATTTTACTAATACCTTCACAAAGTACACCAAATTGCCAAAATTATCAACGAAAAGAAGCAAAATGCAGGAGAGATTTGGAATGACGTGTGAACGCTAGAAGAGAACAAACGCCACTCAATGATATTATTGAAATGTGAGCTTATGTTTCTAATCCCTCCTGGATGCAAAATCAGCCAAGTAGAAACACGGGAGGCACGGCCATTAGAACTACGAATTGACGAAAAGACAATCAAGGTCCTTAAAAACTCGAAATGATTTGTTGGAAACTATGATCCAAATTGAATTATTCAAATTTGATCAACTCAATAAACATAAAAATATCTGCTTTTCACAAAAAAACTGTACATACCATCAAAACACTCTTGTACCTAAAGCAAATCAGATTCAGTTGCATTGGAAAGACATTCATTTTCAATGTTTCATTTCTGACAGCTATTAAAAATGTCAATAAGTGCATACTTTCTTGACAGATTCGGCTGAAAATTTGTAAAATAAGTGACATTGTTGGTCTTACTGACCATGCTAAATATGAGTTTGATCACATTTCTCGAAGACCATTTTCATTTTTTAGGCTATCAGGAGATACTTATTTTAACAATGAACCAATGGATGGATTTCAAAAAAAAATTGGGTCTGCAAACAGAGAAGGTTGTCTTTACATGTGTGCAAAATTTCAGGTCGATCGGTGAAACGGTGCGACTTCCATTGCTTCCTTTAGCATACAAAAACAAAAACAAAAAAAAAAACAAAAAAAAAAACAGAGGTCCGTGCTAAAAGAGCCAAATGGAGTCGCTCGCTTCGCTCGCTCAATTAGGTACAGAAAGATGTGAACAACCTAATAAATCCACTTAAAATGTCAGTGTTTTGGTAATAAAGTGCAGGTGATTTGAATGTTTGTCACGACCCCCGCTTCCCTCACTTTCCCTGCTCCTAAACGTAACTGTTAGCTGTAGTAATCACGTTTCCCACGCTAAAGCAGAGCATGTCAGCTGCTGCCCCCCCCCCCCCCCCCCACATCCCTCAAACTCAACAGTGACCCTGACCGTGCAAAAATCCGACCCTTTTTGCCAAAAACCCTTTTCTGTCCGAGTCCCTGTGTCCAATGTGCAGCTGATGGTAGATTTCACTTTTAGCCCCCCCCCCCCCACCCCTTGGTTTGACCGGCGGGGGTGACCAACCCTTTCAACCCCTTGGTCCTCCTAGGTGGCCTGACCAACGCCTGACATGGTTGCTTACACCAGCATCGAAATTGGACAATATTTCTACACAAAATCGTGCTAATTTGTCGGAATTTCTAATACTTTTTATATATTTCATGTATTTCAAATACAACACTAATACTTTATAATTTTAGAAAGACATTACATTAGCAATAAAATAAAATTTTTAGTGTTATTTCGTGATTTATGAAGGAAAATTAAATTCTCCTAGGCAACTTTTTATTTATTTTAGTTTGTTTAACGTCGCACTCTTCTGCAACTAGGCTAACGGCGCCAGACGAATGATTATGATGATGAAGAAATGGACTTGGTAAGTAGAGGATCGTGGCCTATTAGTCGGCAACCTTCCCATCATTTGCCTGTCAAGACTGACGAATGCCAGTGAATAGTACACGAGATGTGTTGACGTGTTGGTTGTCAAGGAATGTGAGCTGACTGTTGCTATGGTGATAGAGAAGCTGGGATGCTGCATGGTCGTGTACTTTGACATCATCCGACGCATTGTCTACTAATGCAGCGAGATAGCAGAATTTACCTTCCAACCGGTATTTATTAAGCGCGGATCCAGTTCTCAAAGTTCAATGTTCAATTCTTCGTCAAATACCTTCTCAGTTTCCTGCATTGAAAGAGATATAGTTTTAATTTTATATAATTATTCAGAATGACGCTTGTAATATGGAGTAACATTCCCGTGGACGACTTTCATTAGTTTCACGTACATCAAACCAATAAAAATTGGTACTCGAAAAGAAAAGGATTGGCAGCTGGTCAGGTTCCTTGACAATCAATCCTTGTTACTATCAATGAAATAAAAGCTCACAGTGGTAGATGATGCGAACACAGCCTTCATGGGATGCCATCAAACCCTAATCAGCCAAACCTTTTCTTTTCGAGTACCGATTTTTATTGGTTTGAGTGTACATCAGAGGTAGAAGGCCTGAAGTCAGTTTTCTCGATTTTGGGTTACACTGCACATGTTAGGAATGATGTAATCAAGCTCTATCACTTGCCACTTGACTTATGTCAACAAATACATATTCAAGTATCTTATACACAATGACACATGTCACCATTAAACATGATTGGATGAAGGAAATTACTGGTTTATGAGCTCACCACAAGAATCATTGATTTCCGGCCTTCTACCTTTGAGGTACAGATTTGACGGTTTTCCTTAATCGAGAGTCAAATGCTGGGAAGGTTCCCTACTTATAGCCCACAACCGCCTCCTCCCACTAGTCCTCATCGATCCGTCACCATTAACCCAATTTAACCTAGAACTAATATAAATAAAAACGACACCCAAAGAAATGTTTAAATTAGAATATTCTTTGTAAAGTAGAATCTTGATCGGCTGTCAAGGCCGCCATGTTGCAACTCTATCTCAACCACAGCCTGGTAAAGATAGCTCCTGTCGCAATGCCACTGGCCGATCTACAAGGCTGTGGGTTTCTTCCTTTCGGTAAAATATGCGACAAAAATATGTTTTTGATTTCACTTTCTGTCTATTTTCGCGGTGTTCGATTGAATAATAGAGTTATTTGTGGAACTGGTGGTGAAGTACGACTTTCCCTTCTTCGCTGCCGATAACAACTGCTATACCTTGGCTTGTCATTGCCAGACTATCACTTTCATCGCGTCTTCAAAACGGATTATTTTGCACGGGTTTTTAAAACAGCCCCAGGACAATGTTAGGTAGCTTTATTGAGTTTATAGAATCATTGAACTGGATATAGTATTATTAATTTCTACGAATTTTTTAATCAAGTATCAAGCTCAGCTTTGGGCTTGGGAAAATGAAAAAGTTTTAACCGAAATTCTAAGTAAAATATTGTTTTTGCTCCTTATTCTTGAATTGACGTGAGTGTGTTTTTTACTTTACTTGCCCTGTGGCTGTATTACAATACATTAATTAATTTAATTTTGGCTTTAGAATTCAAGAAAAATTACTATACAATCGCTTTTGCAATGCAGTAAGATTCATTTTAAATCCTATAAATAATATGACTATAGTTATTAACCATTCTTTAAAGATGACATATTAACGTGATTCGAGCGATACCACGTGACTAAAAACATAAATCACGTTATTGTCCAAACTCTGCACTCAAAAAGTCGGGAGGACATTTTTCTCATTCAGTCAGTGATTCTACAACTCACGGTATCTTTTTTAACACATGTTGTACCGTCAAATTTTGACTTTTTTATTTTTGAAAATAAACATATTTATTTTTGTCACGCCTTAAGCCCCTTTTTCACACTGCAGACTTCCACGAGGGCTCATTTTGTTCACAAAGAATAGGCGGATGTCATGACTAGGCCCAAATTTCGATAACTTCATTCCTACTTCGACTATAGCTTCTACTAAATCAGTAATATTTGACTGTAAAATCCGGTACGTTATATTTTATTTTGTAAAAATGTAAACAAAAAATTAGAAAAATGGCCACGTCAGCCCATAACTAGATATCTAATGAATATTCTCTCCAAGTTTCGTGTCAATCAGACAAACGGTTTTGTCTATTCTTTGTCAAAGGTATAATGTGCATTTTACACATTTGAAAACTACCCGGATTTTTTTGTGGCGCCCAAAAACGATTAATGTAACTAGATATCATATGTTACCAGCTCCCTCTCACGAAATATGAAGAAAATTAATATTGATGTTTTTCGGTCGATTCGCCTTATTACAAATAAAATTGAGTGCAACATTTGGCGAAGCAATGAAATGTGGGAATCGATTAAATTTTCAGTCAAGTGCAACTTTTGACCTTTACCAGAGATTCCAAACCGCTGCACCACTTTTTATCAACCTTCGCCTCGCAAACCGGAATGTTTCGCACTGCTTTTTTCCATGCAAATATTTCAATACTAAACGATAGTTTAGCACTTCGGGGCCGATTTAGATAGAATGTTGCTTGAACATATAATTACGACATTATTTAAACTTGAAAAACAGATTCAGAATTTCTTTGTAGAGACGAAGATAGTAAAAAAGATTTTCTTGTACCGATACACAATAGCAAACGATAACAGAAAGTAAACACACAATTAGTACGTATTGACATTTTTCATGAGTCAGTGATTGAATAACTAGATATTTCGGAACTGTATACCCAAGTTACAGAAAGTGAAACTTTAGTGTTCTCATTCAGTTACATACTGACTACTGTGTAACCTCGAGAGAAGTGGAACAGAATGTACATAAAAGAGATCCATATCTTGGGCACTCGTTGTTTTAACAGCTTACTGTCAAAATGCCACTAAATCTGAGGCTTCTACACTAAATGCTTCTACGTCTGCCTTTTTTCAAACTAAAATCTGTTAAAACATAAATTACATATAATTGATGGAGCCTTTTTGTTTAGATTAGATAAGACAGCAGTTCTTTAGCTTAAAAATGATCTTAAATATTTATTAATTCTAGAAAACGCATGTTCATTTGGACTGGAGTTTGTTTTGGTCACCCCTGGCAACCCTCATTCTCATGGGATAAAACCTGAGCGAATAATTGTAACAATTCCTTGCGAACTGAATGCAGTAAAAACCCTTCTTCTGACCAGCATTGTTACCCCGGACGGGCAGCTGAGAGGCCCTGCACCCCCGCCCCCTTGGCTTCACCCTTCACTTGCTCTTGCGAGCTGTTGCGGACTCACTGGCCATCTCAATGCATGCACAAGAGGCAGAAGGCCGGGAGTACATGGCAATGAATCCAATCCTAATATGTAATGGTGATATGAGTCATTGTGTAAAGCCTGATTTACATGGTACACTTTCTAGTTTCTTGAACAACTTCTGTGTCACATTCGCTTTTTTCATAAAATGTTGTATTTACATTTTACACTATGCAACTTCTTGTCACAGAACTTGAGCTCAACTTTTATATCATTTAGAACATGTTCTAATTTCTATCAAGAAATATGACACAGAAGTGTGGCACAGAAGTTTAACAAGAAGTTGCTCCGTGGAAATTGGGCTTAAAGCCTGATTTACACGGTACAATTTCTTGAACAAGTCCTCTGTCACATTCCCATTTTTCAATAGGTACAATTTCATACGAACAAATTGCAAATTTTTCAATTTTTGCAACTTCTTGTCACAGAACTTGAGCTCAACTTTTATTATATAAATTTATGTCAAGAAATTTGACACAAAAGAGTGGCACAGAAGTTGAACAAGAAGTTGCTCCGTGTAAGACTGTTTTAGTTGATATCAGTCAAATGACAATAGAGCTTGATTACACGATTCTAGATGTGTGCAACGCATATTGATTTACTTTATTTCGCTTTCGAATTAAATATTTTATCAGAATGTATAGCTTCTGGTATTTGCCAAATGCTGTCTTTGGATGTTATTTCTTGCTTGTATTATTTGTACATTATTTGACCTTTTGTAAGTTCAATCGTGGTGTTATCTAAACACCATGGGCTGGATTCACAAAGAAGTATTATCTCCTAATACGTACTATCTTTGGTATTATCTTTCATTTAACATGGTGTTCTTGGTATTAAATCAAAAGATAGTACGTATTAGTTCAATTAGTTCAGGCCCATGAGTTCAATGGAAAGACTAATTAATTTGTTATTTGCATCTGTCAAATATTTCTCAGAATGTTCTCCTGAAGAAGTCTACTGATTCATGAATCATTCAATTGGAATTGATTATTGATTCCCCGATTATCATTATTATTGTGTCAGCAGATGTAGATTTGGTTAGAATCAAACAAAAGGTACCTACTACGTTGATTGGAATACCTGTTACGCAATGGATGATACAGATAGTTACAATAGTTACAATTATTTTCAAAAATAATTTGCCCAGTGGGTTTTTTAACTGGGTTTTGAGGATATAGGATATCCCTAATAGGATATCCATATATCTACCAGAAAAAAAGTTTTTTGATCAAAGTTGGGACTACATAAAAATTAGATCTTCATTATTAGCCTAAATGTGACACGATTTTACTTGTCTGCCATAAGATAACATGGGGAAGAAAACTCAATTTATCTCAAAAACTAGACACGAGAAGTGTTTAATTTTTTCAAGGATTGTGTATGGCATGATTATCAATAAGTAGACAAAAAATTATGAAGATCTGAGACTATGCCCGATTGGATGAGCCACCTTAAGACTTCTTTTCATGATTTTTTGTGAAAAAACCCGCGGGTTTTTTCACGTGGGTTTTACCCGAAAAAACCCGCCGGGTATTTTCGGTTCGGGGAAAATCATGCCAGCCCTGTACAGAATTATAGGTAATCTATACAATGTCTATGGTAATTGTGATGAAAGAGTGGTTGGACTCCTATGCAACCCCTGCATACATCACTGTAAGGCCTGAATGCAACTATCAACGTGGGCAAGGTTGACAGAGTGATGGAATGCGGTGGTCCGCGACTGGTTGTCCGCGATGTCCGGACGCCTGCTTCTGATTCACAAGGGAGGTGACGAGAAGACTGTATCTAACTGGAGACCGCTAACCATCTTTTCTGTGATAAGGCGAGTGATCGAACGAGTTTTTGACAAACGGCTCCGCTCGTACGTAAGATTCTCGGTCCACCAGCGGGGTTTTGTCTCCACCCCCGGCACCCACATCAACGCTTCACTCATTAATGGCTGTTTGCAGGATGCCAAGTTGAAGAAGAGAGACTGCTGTGTAGTATTTCTGGACGTCAGTAAGGCGTTCGATAACATCGGCCACGAACACATCAATGCTTGCTTATCTAATCTTCCAATCCCCGCAGCACTCAGAGAGACAATTCTAGCATTAACTTTTCAAAACTCCGTTCAAATAGAAGCAAACAGATCGAAATCCTCAAAAATCCAAATAAAGAGGGGAGTACCCCAAGGTGCCCCATTATCACCCACGCTGTTCAATCTGTCAATTGACCACATTATCAAAGAGCTCACGGAGAAGACGGTGTCTAAGGAGTATGGCTATTCACTAGCGGATGACCTGGAGTCCCTATCTGCAGTTGGCTTTGCAGACGATCTTGCACTCATCGGTAACAACACCAACTCAGCCTCTGAGCTCTCATCGATGGCTGAAAGGGGTCTACGAGAAATTGGCCTTGCAGTAAACACCGCGAAGAGTAGTGGAATCAACATCAAGAGTGGAGAATTATCTCAAGAGGCTATCGTTACCACAGAAGGTTCTACTATATCAACGATAGGCGATAGTGAACGAATACGGTACCTGGGAATCGACTTCAACAAATCAATAGTTATTAATAAAGGAAAGATAATTGATGATCTACGCTCTGACCTATCAAAACTAACATCTTCTGATCTCTTGAAACCCGATCAAAAACTAAACATCCTTAACCAATTTGTCTGGCCTAAACTTATCTATCCCCTTCAATGCGCACCGATACCTCAGCTTTCTACGAAATTCCTAGAAGACATCGATATGATCATGCGTAGCGCAGTGAAAGAGATCATCGGGCTACCTGGCGACACTCCAACAGCTTTCATATACGCTCCGAGGAAATTTCGTGGACTAGGCATAATGCGGGCAACCTGGGAGGCACACGTACAGCACTTCAACATATGTAAAAAGTTGATGACAGTCGAAGACAGATTGATTGACGTGGTTCGAGACCTTCCAGCTGAAAAGACAAAGTGTATTGCTGACCTTGGCCTTGCACTCGATGCTACCGATGAGCGTGTCTCCGGTCGATCTCTACGTGATGCCCTGCGGCTGTCAGCTTTCAACGATTGGGCGAAGCTTCCTCAGAAAGGCAAAGGGGTTGGAATGTACGCAGAAACTCCACGATCAAACAAATGGGTGTACGCGAAGAAAGGTCTATCATCATCTGAATGGACAAACTCCATCAAAATGTCCTGCAACGTAGCAGCAGTCCGTGCAGTCCCCGGCAGATCACCCAACACTAACCGTTGTCGTAATATAAACTGCAACGAGATCGAAACAATTGCACATGTGTTGGGGAAATGCAACAAGGGAGAACTGTTACGGAACACACGCCACCATGCTGTTCGGACAACCATTGCAGACGCATTTCGTCGACAGAAGCGCTGGGAAGTACACGAGGAAGTTTCATGTATTGCAGCTGATGGATCGACACGTCGAGCGGACATTATAGCCATAAGATCTGACAGGAAGCAAGCACTGATCTTGGATCCCACCATCCGATTCGAGCAAGGTGAAAAACACGCTGAGGACGTTGATGAAGAAAAGAAAAGGATCTACGAGCCATGCATTGAAGATCTTGCAAGACGCTACAAAGTTCCAGCTGAAAACTGGGAAGTCATTGGCCTCCTCGTAGGAGCAAGAGCAGCAATCCCATCTTTCTTCACGGCCTTTCTCAAACGATTTTCGGTTCCCCTCAGTACTTTAGATGTAATAGTTCCCTCAGTCCTCAAACACTCAATCTCCATCCTACACAACCACCTCTACAATAATTAGTAAATATACACCTTTAGTAATAGTTAGGTTAGGATAGACGTTTAGTTTAGATATTATGTATCTCTGTATAAAACATGTCAAAAAGTAAATGTAAGCATAAAAAGTAACAATGTAACCATAGCATATCTTCTTAGTCCTATTATTATACAATTGTAAATTTTATTGATTAGTACGCTAGACCTGAATGGTCAACCATGTATGTTGGAAAGCCGTCAATAAATATGATTTTCTCTCAAATAAGACAGACATCCTATTGGCCGGGATTCCGCATGATCAGCTGACCGAGCAGTCGGAGCTCACTCCCATAGCCAGTGTCGTTCCAACAAAAAAAACACACACAAAGTCCGCGCTCTTATTCATTTCTAGTATGAGTAGAGTAGATGATTGGGTTGAAAAGGTCCCAGGAGATGACCCGACAAATTTAGACCCAAAAACCAAGAAATAATGATCATTCAGATAACTACCTAAGCACGTAAAATGTGAAATGAAACCCGTGTCAAGTTATACAAGTGAGTCACTAAATTTCACTTATATTTGGATCAAATAAATACCAAATAAAGCAACAATATCGATAATAGACAGTAATGAGACTAGTGGTTTGAAGAATTTAGATGATCAAATCGATCAAAATGTGTGTTTAAATCGCGTTAAATGCCCTAAATTCTATAGTGAAATTCAACATTTTTCCGGGCCCGCGTATTGTTGTGAAACCCTTCCCCAGACTCAAGTCTGTTACAATACAATGCTGTTACAATATTTTTCCATGTATACTACAAAATGTTCACCGACGCACCAGGAACGTTCCAATAATTGAAAAAGAATCATAAAAAAATTAAAATTACTGCACATTTAAGTAAAAAATTATACTCGAGGCAATTAAAAAAGTAGAGGGTGGGGGCTAAAATGTCTCTAGCGGGGAGTTGGGGTGATGCCGGAGTCCTCGTGCCACCTACCACGAACCCGGGTCACCTGGTGGGACTGCGATGTTGGGCAAGGTCAGCGCATGGCCTGTACGTGCGCCGCGATCACGTCCTAGTCACGTGACAGCCATCAACACGTCGTTATCTCGCCATTAGCGCCATGAGCACGTGACACAGGCGCCATCTCGCAGGACCATTAATACCTCGGACATGATCTCATTGTCTCCCGCAGTCGATAGCCAAATGATGGGTGGGTTCCCTGCTCCTTCACACCACCCATCCTCGCCCACTCTTCATCATAATCAAAATCATTTATCTGCGAATGACCAATTTTTCAAAACAATATTTATGACAACTGTACTGCAGAGGCAGAAGGCCGGAAGCGCGTTAAAATGATTTGTTAACATCAATTTTGTTGACTGTAGGCAATTTGCAACCGACAGCTTTTTTTTCGTATTACTCATCTTCATCTCATTTTGAACATGTCTTATTATACCAATTGACGCAATCGTATCTGTCCACTGCCTTTTCAGCCCCCCCCCCCCCCCCCCCCCGCAATCAAGACTTCAATACGGATATTTAAATAATATGTGAAAAAATCATAAAAATTACAGATAATGTCTAAAGCGTACCAAAATATTTGGAATGAAGTAGAAATCTAAAATTTTTCCGGGGGCTGTGCCCACTACTTGCATGTGGTAATAAATTCAAACATATTTGACCAATTTTGGACATTTGCAATTTATATGTGCCAAAAATAGCTACACTGTGATTCAAAATTGCACCAAAACTGAATCCATGTTTTCTACTGTCATTTTTCAAAATGCCCCCCCCCCCCCCCCTCCACGAAATGTCATTGAGTACGCCGCCTTCACGTCGACATCATCACCTCATCACGTGTCACAGGAGCAACAAGAAGCTGTGTCTCCGTCACCGCATCACCTCTTCTCAGAACATCCGAATATCTCGTCATTTACCTGCACATCTCACGTTCAAGGACGATAAGTCACAGCGCATGCGCATAGCTCACGAGATAGACACGAACCCGATTGCGCAACCTCGCGCTTCATATATTTTTTTTGTCTGGGGCTTATCGTCGCACTGTTCTGCAGCGAGGCTAATGGCGACGGATGAATGATTATGATGATGATTGGGAGATGATGGTGAAGAGTAGGTAAGGATGGAAGGTGGGAAGGAAGCGATCGTGGCCTATTAGTAGGGTACCTTCCCAGCATTCGCCTGTCGACTGAGGGAAAACCACGAAAAAACCCCAGTCAGGAAGGACGGCCGCGAGAATCGAACCCGGGCCTCCGGAATACAAGTTCAGAGCGTTAACCACTCACCCAACCTGTTCCGTATGCGCTTCATATCGGAACTGTTCTGCAACCAGGCTGGGAAGGAAGCGGTAGTGGCGTATTAGGGAACCTTCCCAGCATTTGCCGCTCGACTGAGAGAAACAACCGACCAGTAAGGAAAGTTGTAAGAATCGTAAAAGGATCCACGTCTCTATTTTTGTGTATGCCTAAAAGTGCGTCCCGTATTTCATTTTCAGGTTATAAAATGTATTAACCCATTATGTTTATTACGGAACAGGTTGGGTGAGTGGTTAACGCTCTGAACTTGTATTCCCGCGGCCGTCCTTCCCGACTGTTGTTTTCGTGGTATTCCCTCAGTCGACAGGCAAATGCTGGGAAGGTACCCTACTAATAGGCCACGACCGCCTCCTTCCCACCTTCCATCCTTACCTACTCTTCACCATCATAATTATCCCAATCATCATCATAATCATTCATCCGTCGCCATTAGCCTCGCTGCAGAACAGTGCGACGTTTATCCCCAGGAAAAAAATGTGTTTTACTGTTTTGTATATTTATTGTGCCCACACCAAAAAATTTTGTTCGTCCTTCTGAAATGCCAAAATCAACACTGTAATACTTGGCACAAATATAAAAATGATCGTTCAATAAATCTGATTGACTGAATGTTAGATTGCACCGTCAGAAGTCAGTCCAAGCGATCTCCTTGTCTCACTCTAGTAGGGGACCTCACATTTCAGTGATAATAACAAGCATTTGATTGTTATGGAACATTACCTGCAGACATTTATATTTGTTCACTGATCATTTTTTTATTTTGCCAAGTGTTTGTCAACATGCGTATTCCTCCTATAATATTGATAATTATTTCCAAGATGTGTTTTCCCTCTTGGTGACCCACATATCCTGGCAAAGATGTTTGGCCTGGATGTTACAATACCTGCCCCTAATGAGCATCAGTAACCACGCAACGACCCCCTTCCCACCCCCTGTCAACTCCCCTGTCAGTTCATTGCCATAGTAACAGTCCTTCGTCTCAGCAATACCAGCAGACGCATCTGTAGGCTTTACAGCATCTTCTTGCATTGCCACGCACAGCAATTCGAGAAAACAAGGAACACGACTGACCTCTGGTGGATTCTTTGGTACTAGACATAAGGTGGACAATGGAGGATATTACGGGGATATTTAGATAAATAAGTTATATTAAATGTGATTTAGTTGTTTGTTATGGCTGAAAAAGTAAACAATTGTAACTAAATTTAAACTTCAATATTTTCTCCTTTTTCACTGCCCTATGGAAACACGAACTTCAAAATAAAAATGTGCATCTATAAAGTTTCCTGCCAGAAGTGGCTCCATCACGTATCGCTTATTTGTTCGAATAGACGAGCCGAAATAGCTTCAGAAGGAAAGTTACCGTTTTGGATCTTTTTTAGAAGCAGTTCCAGCAAAAAAATAGTTGAATGTATACTTGATATGTAAGCCAAAATTCATTTTTGCCAAATATTTTGACTTGACGTTTTTACTGCGACGTGATTTTTGAATAAATTCTCTGTACTTCAGAATCATAAGGACCTACAGATTTGCAACCGTTTGGAAACATATATTAATATTGACTGATGTCAAAAAATACATTTTTGAAATATTTTCATTTAAATTGACTCGCCATGTCACCATTGCATTGAACTAGTTTTCGAGCTCACCCCAAAAACCATTAAATGGACGTCGGGCCTTCTGCGTCTAATGTACAGAATTACATAATATATTACTACAATTTCGATTCGTATTTAGAAAAATTAGTTTGTAGCAATAAATAAGATAAAAAGTTGAGATGAACTTATTCAGATCCAGATGAAAAATATTCCCATAAAGTTCCCAACCTGTTGTCAGGACGCGACCTTCTGATTGGCTGTTTCCATGGAAACTGATCCATTCATCTGTATCTGGGATGCTGTAACCTGTCCTAAGAGCAACAGTAATGAAGTAAATCGTCGTGAAGATTATCTCAAGTATACCTTCCACGACAGAAATTAATAGCAGCATTTAAATGGAAAACATTTAATAACACAGCAATTAAGTCAACACCTTAATTAACTTAAATTACTCAACAAAAAATTATGAATCTTCCCATGACGTGAATGAGGACTAATTGCAAGCGTATTCCGTAAATGTTGTGACCGAGTTGTCGATTCCCCGCAGTGTTATTCTAATGACAGTGAGAAGATCTCACGTGACAAGTCGGTTAGAGAATAGACGTCACAGATCGGTCATTAATGAAGCCAGCGAGTTGGCGCCTGCGCCTAGGGGAAGACTGGGATAACAGACACTAATGAGTTCTTATCACTGTGTTATGTAAGTGCGACGTTGCCAAATGTTGGGAAACGGGAGAGAAGTAGATTACGTTACAGCTTATTTAACCGTGTTTGAGGAAGTGTTTGAGGAAAATACTAAGAGTATTTTGTAACAACTAATCAAGCGTGTATAAAGGTTAGATCGAGGGACAACCCACGGTTCATCTTCTGATTGGTACAGGAAACGGGAACGTAGAAGAAATTAGTAATAATAGAGTTATTTCTGGTGTTACCCAGAACCGGAGTTTCGTCACAGGAATGGGGACGTGATAATCATAACACCACGGAACTTCTTATGACACTATAATTTATTTTAATTTTATTTGCCAGCAGTGCCCAAATCAATCTGAAATTTTGAACAAATATGTAATCTATAAGAGGTATCATGTTGTATATAGGTTGCAGTTATTGAACAGGATCCTGAGATTTTTTGAAATTAAAACTGGAACCGTTTGACCGATCAACTTCAAATATGTCATGCTAATCGGGACCAACATTTTAGGCGTTTTTGTCAATTTTCAGACCAATCTGTCGTCAACTAAAAAAAAATTGACATATTTTAACGGACGCGTTATGCGTGTTTGGAAATATTTGTCAAGATTCTTGAAGGAAATGTCAGATATTTTATCTCCTGTTTCTTTGACGCATTTCGTTCCAAGGTCTGTAGAGCAGAAACTTGTAAACGCATATCAATTCGCTGGCTTATCAACGCGCGTTACGTTTTCCAATTATTTTCTATGTCATAGTTTGCACGTGATGTCATCTCATTGTTGCCTGCCACCATCTTGATGGCACGCAGAATAGCTGTGATGTTCTGTTTTTTTTACGATATCTTATATAGTTAATGGGTACCTGGGAAATTGTATAGGCTCCGGAGATATCTTTAGTACGAATATAAATCACTCACATTACAAAAATACATCGATTTACCTCAATAAAGTTATAAATCTGACCCGTCAACGTGCCTAAAAAATGTCCGTCCTCAGGTGGAAAATTCAATAATTTAGCATTGCTGATTGAAACAAAACAAGTTCGTGCAAGCTATGAATTGAGATACGTTACAACTACTCCTAAGCGTCACTGATCTGACATGACATCAATGCAAATGCGCATATTCGGGCGTCACAGCGAGTGGTTTTCCTGCTACCCCCCATGACGTCATCTACGGGAACCTGCTCCGGCTGATTAGCATAGCGCGTAATAGCAACTGCGCCGCGTCTACCTGCAGTGACGTCAGCAGCTCGGACGCAACAAGTGCCTGGAGGCGAGAATATGCAGGCGATATCAATGCGATCGCGTAGCGTGACTATACACTCGATCGACAGCTCGTATGGGAGAATAACATTCACAAGTCGGATAGCTCCCTTAGGAGTTGTCGATCGAGTGTTGATACTAGTTAGATGATCGAGGTTGAATTCTGGGGGGAAAACGGGGAAGAAACCGAAGGAAAAACCTTGAAATGACCTCAGGAAAAGCCGGAAAAAGCAACTGGAAACTGATCGGATTGAAAATTCTGGAATTTATTGGAATTTAATGGGTTTACGTCGTACTGTTCTGCAGCTTGGCTCGTGGCGACGGATGCATAAATATGATTATAATGATGATTATGTGGGCGTCAAGAAGGGGGGGGGGGGGGCAAAGAGGCGCTTTCCCTGCCTGGATTTCCCAAAAGATTGAAAAATAAAGGAAAATCTTCGAAAAAAGTTTGACTTTTTCGTAAGAAAGTTATTGTTTTGCCCTCATTTTTGGAATGATCGTTAATGATTCTGAAACTGTTGAAAAATATTGCTAAAATCGGAAGAAGATACTTTTTAAGTTTTTTCTGTTTGATAACGCAAAAAAATGCTCGGAATTGAGTAAAAAATCCCCCCCCCCCCCCCCCCCCCTTGAACAATGACAACTCCCCCCTGGCATGGAAGAACAGGTATAAGGATGAGGGTGGGAAGGATGCGGTCGTGCCCTATTAGTAGGGAACATCATGAGCAAAAACCAGAAACAAATTCAGGTAGGAGAGACGAATCTAATCCGGAACCGCAGGAGATAATTTCTCGGAATTTATATATTTTGTGTCTGGTCCTCTCGAATGACCTTGCTCTTCTGCGTCGCTTCACTTCCCAGAAGGAGGCATTTACAATGTTGATTATCGCGGTGTGACGTCATGAACTTCCCTCGCGTGAGTGCGAGAGAGAGCGTGAGATGCGCGTGTAGCGAGTGCGACAGAGAGAGCACGTTGGGACGGGTCAGGGAGTGACGTCATCACGTATGACGCAGGTGAGAGCGGTTTGGTTCATTCAGACTGTCAATCAGGTGAGATATATTCGTGGCTCATGCGTGGACGCCTGGGCTAAACAGTTCCAACTCGCGCTTACGTGGGGACCGGATTCATGAATTTAATATTTTTCGATTTTATGATTTTTCTGTTTCCTTTCTGTCACAATCTTTAATCCAATATGTTAAATTTTTTTACTGATTTTATTTTTTTTATATATTATTGCGGAGATATCTTTAATTTTTGTCTGACCTTTAGATTTTTCCAAGAAACAAATTTTGTTATTATTTTCTTCACATAACTTGGGAATTGGGATATTTCCTTCTGTTTAGGTAATTTATATTATTGATAATTAACAACAGTTTCGTGGTTAACGCTCTGAACTTGTATTCCGGAGGCCCGGGTTCGATTCCCGCGGCCGTCCTTCCTGGCTGGGGTTTTTTCGTGGTTTTCCCTCAGTCGACAGGCAAATGCTGGGAAGGTACCCTACTAATAGTCCACGATCGCCTCCTTCCCACCTTCTATCCTTTCCTACTCTTCACCATCATCTCCCAATCATCCTCATAATCATTCATCCGTCGCCATTAGCCTCGCTGCAGAAGAGTGCGACGTTAAGCCCCAGATAAAAAAACAGTTTCGATTCGTTTTTGTCAGAAATTTAAGTGAAATTCCGTTTCTTTTATAAAATGAATGTTTGATTCATGAAGATATTTTTATTATCTATATTTGTATTTTTGACTTGCTGGGTTTTTCTTTCGTGTTTTTGTCTCCAAAGCGCAGACCTGAATATTTGCATACGAGATGACAATTACCAAGTCAGATAAATTGACAGCGGGAGTAATAAATAGCACTTCAGTCCATCCAGGGCCGATACGTAGACGATTGCATAATACGTCAGAAAAGCATTATGCAGGTTCGTTGCACCGACATTCAGAGACCTTGATAATGATATTCACGCAGTCTATTTACACGAGGTCCAAATAATATCGGTGATAATAACTCACTTCGGACAGCTTTCGGACAAGAATTCTGACTCCCACAACTCATCTTTTCATTCGCCTTTGATTTCCCTTTCACATTTCTTTATCTGAACATAAATTAGACCTAGTTATGCAAAAAGGAACCAACCCTAAAAATTAAAAAAAAAAAAGTTGGGACTTTTTTCTGATAGATCTTGACCTTAACTTAAATTTTCAATAGAGAACCAACCCACTTTGCTGTGTAGTATTTATTGAGCTTTTTCTATGCCACACAAGCCCTATCTCTACATTACAATAAGCAAAACGGAACTAATCCACATATTTGTGGGCTGGTTCCTTTTCACATTATACAGTAATAACAATAATTTCACATTGATCAAAAAGGAACCAAGCAACATTTAATTAATTTTTGAAGTAACCACAGTGTATTTTAAATATTTAGTAATAAAAAAAATATAAAAGATCTGCCGATCGAACAACACAAAAATCACTGATTTAGTCCATAAATTAAAGAAGCTATGATGTAAAACGCGTTTCTTTCAATATCTCAGTTGACCGGTGGGTGGGTTGGTTCCTTTTGCATAACTACGTCAGTTTTGACGTAAGTTTTGACCCATTATTTAGATTGAGAAAATGTAAGAAAATCTTTAAAAAACTATTTCTTACAAATATGAAAAAATAACTTCTTATACAAATATTTTTTAAATTTCTCAGTAAAACCCAGAAAATGGGTATCAAAACTACTTCCTAAAGTTGCAATACAGTGGAATAAATAAAAGTCCTGGAAAATGTGTCCGGATTTTTGGGGAAATTGACGCAGCCGTAAGTCTGCATCGATCCCCATGACTTTTCTTGATCAAACATGAAGCACTTTTCCGTTAGAATCTCACTAATTATGCAAATCATTAGAAGACATCACAAGCGGTTTGATTTGTAAATAGCAAGAGTTGTGATGAAATCTGAGAGGATTGCAGCGTCTCAAGACTATAAGATGGTTATCAGTTCGATCAACATTGCGCCAGATGATAACAAAGTCGGAGGCCGCATCATGTCGACATCTCTCTTATAGTAACTTCGCCCTTACGGACAATACTCTTAAGGGCGACTTTCTAGCGAATTAGCATAGTAATATCGACCTTAGTGACGAATGTCGTAAGGACTTGTTTCCATGACATCGATGACGAGTTTCCTCGACTTACCGACAGATCACGTGAGTAGTGGGAGTTTGGCTCGACTTACCTGGAACACAAGGAAGAAAGAGTTAAAACAATATGCAGACATTTACCTGTTTTCAAGAACATAACACAGTAAGGTGGCTCTGGAACTGCAATGCGAGGTTCCGGGTGCGAATCCTACGACTATCCTTCCTATATAATGGTGTATTATAGAAAAATTATTATTATAAAAATATACACTTGTTACAATTATTTTATTTTAGTAGAACATTTTTCAAAAAATTTATTTTTTATTACATGAAGTATGTACTTTTGAGTTTTTAGCATGTACACTCGGCCAGAGTAAAAAACCGTTTTCGAAGTAACGGATTGACTGAAAAATGATATGATGGCATCTTCGATGAAGTCCGCGCTTACTCTTCATACTCTAGTAGGTGATCTCTGATTTCATTGATAATAACAAGGAACCATCAGTTTCGTTCAAATACCGTTTTTTACTTCGGCCAAGTGTACCTCGTCTTCACCCAGACAGTGTTCAGGTGATGACGCAATCGCGTCAGAAGGAAGTCGACCAGCTCTAACAGAATCTCACTGTTAATTACACAGTAATCAGATTAATTGCACAGACCCTCGGTCACGTGGGACCTCCACACTCCGTCCACGCAATACTGACCCGTATTGCATCAGTCATAAGGGCGATGTTGCAGTGTTAAGTTATAGGATTCTCGCCCTTAATGGATATGTTCCTTAAGGATCATTGTGTGCGGTGGACGCGCTATAGATGACGCAATATGTAGATGCATCTTGCATGCCGTGGAGATTATGATATTATCAGTGTATCAGTGTAACGGCGCACTCTTCTGCAGCTGAGCTAATGACACATAATGATGATTTTTTTTTTTTGTCTGGGCTTTACGTCGCACTGTTCTGCAGCGAGGCTAATGGCGACGGATGAATGATTATGATGATGATTGGGAGATGATGGTGAAGAGTAGGTAAGGATGGAAGGTGGGAAGCAGGCGGTTCGTGGCCTATTAGTAGGGTACCTTCCCAGCATATTTGCCTGTCGACTGAGGGAAAACCACGAAAAAACCCCAGTCAGGAAGGACGGCCGCGAGAATCGAACCCGGGCCTCCGGAATACAAGTTCAGAGCGTTAACCACTCACCCAACCTGTTCCGTAATAATGATGAATGTTCTGAAGGAGGCGGTCGTGGCCGAGTAGAACCTATCCAACCAATCTTGACCCTTAGAATCTTCCACACCAAGGGTGACTTTGCAATGTCTTATCATAGCAACATCGACCTTATCGACTACTGCTGTAAGGGTGATATTGCCGCCACATGTTGCAATGTTGTGTCAACAAACAGTGATGTTTACAAACACTTATCGCTGTTCTGCGCACTAGCCTGGTTCCACTGCGCATGTGCAAGACCCATTGATAAACCCGGCCTGAGTACCTACACGAGAGATTGCGGCTAAAAGAGCCGTATTCACTGCAAATCCGTTCCATTCAATTCAGAGGTGAACTTTTGTTAATCTACATTCAAAACTTATTACACGAATTTGTTTTTGGTTTCTTTTCGCATTTCAGATCAAAAAAAGTTACGGATCAGGTTATCTTTTGTCACAAAAGATTGATTACTTCAATGTCTAACTTCCTATTGATTTCTAGCAAGATCTGTCCTTTGGTTTTACTGGAAAATTGGTTAATAGTTTACATACCGCTGAGAGCAGCAGCAATTAGAGAAAATTTGCAGTAAGAAAATAGACCCAGATTAGAATTTAATTGAGCAATGTTCAAGGCCGGTATTCCAAAGTTAAATTGTGCCGGATTAACTAAGATAGCCAATCAGATATACTTTAAAATGTTTGATACAGTTGAATTTAATCCAAAAGTTAGTTAATCCACCCCATTTTAACTTTGGTAATACCGGGCCTAATTTATTTTCAATGGAAAACAAATTATTTAGTTTCAATTTCAGTGCTCCATGACGTTTAAAAACAATCTATCTGTCAGTGGTCGATAAAGAAGTCTTCTGATGATTTGGCTAATATCTGACTGATATTTACTTTGTAATTATTTCGATTTGTTACTTATTAGTGTAGTGGGCGTGTCTTATTGCTTGTGATCCTGCTCAGGCGTGCGTCATTAACGTCGCCCGCCATCAACATTGGCCTGCATCCCACAACACGCACGTCTAGCCTCCTGCTATTGTTAGCCTCTGATCCCACCGTCCCGGGTTCGAGTCTCTATTCCCGTCCCTCGTTGACCCAGGTCGCAATTAGCACGTGACGTCTTGAGCAACATAAACAAACCTCCCCCCCCCCCCCCCCACGTGTTATCAGGCGTTGAACCAGTTGTGACGTCACGCGGTTATGTAACCTCGGATGTGGAGGAAGAGATAAGAGAGATCAGGAGTTATCTCAGTTCGCAGGGGGGGGGGGGGGGGGGTATTTATTGTTATTATTGACTTGCGGATGGGATTTTCCACTAGGATGAGAGAAAGCGTTGAAAATTATTATCCGGGTTGTGATTGATTCTTATAACTACTCCATAATTGGATAATTCTGGTAAAAACTCTGTTATATTGGCTAGAAATTGAAATTAAAATGATCGAGGTCTTTGATTGGCTCGGGCAAATGGAGGGCTGTGATTGGTTCGCTCGAGTTTGGGAGCGACCTCATTGGTTTGACAACGAGTTTTGATTTGTTCACTGCAGCATTTTATTACACCTAACCGGCTTAATTGCTCGCAAAATTACTTTTTTAACAAGTAATCAGCAAGGTTGTACGATGGTGTCATCGCTATTAACGTACCTACGCTATCACTGGCAAAACGAAAGGGTTCAAGTAGGTATGTAATTATCATCACGTAATGATTACACAATTGTATTTTAGATAAACATAATCTACATACGTTTTATTTTATATTTTGTTAGTCAGCAATGATATTATTCATTGAGCGAGCGAAGCGAGCGTCTCCTTTTGACTCTTTTGACACGGACCTCTGTTTTTTTTTTTTTTTTTTTTTTTTTGTTTTTACTTTTGGCTGCTATCTGGAGCAATAGAAGTCGCACCGTTTCACCTATCGATCTGAAATTTTGCACACATGTAGAGACAACCTTTTCTGTTTGCTGACCCACATTTTTTTTTAAAACCATTGATTGGTTAAAATTTAAATAAACATCTCCTGATAGGCTGAAAAATGAAAATGGTCTTCGACAAATGTGATCAACCTTATATTTTGCATGGTCATTAAGACCAACATTGTCTCTTATTTTACAAATTTTCAGCCAAATCCTCCCATTGGTTAAAAATTAAAAAAATATTTCATGTGCTTTTTGAAATTTAAACCAGAACTGTATGACCGATCAACTTAAAAATTTGCATGGTCATTGGGTTCAACATTATCAGTATTTTTGACAATTTTCAGACTAAACTGTGTTTAAATTCAAAAGTTATTGACAGTTTACGGATATTTTGCGTGTTGGCTGTCATATTTCTCTAATTTCACATTTCACGGCATCTTCGAATCTTCAGTTCAAGGTTGTTAGAGCAGAAACTTTCAAACGTATATGAAACTGATGACCGTTTAAAACGAGATCCTGTGATTTTTGAAAATTAACAAGGAATCGTTCAATCCCAAAGGTTTAATCGATCAACTTTAGTTAAAACATTGCGTGGTTATTGGGACCAATATTTTAGGAATTGGGACATTTTCGATAAACAGAATTTCGGTTCGAGGTGTTGCGCGTATCCGTGCTCGCTCATCAACGCGTTACTCAGAGCGTTTTCCTAGTATTTACATATCTTTTCCTGTAATTGAGCGAGCGAAGCGAGCGTCTCCTTTTGGCTCTTTTGGCACGGACCTCTATTTTTTTTTTGATTTTTTTTTTGATTTTTTGGCTGCTACCTGGAGCAATGGAAGTTGCACCGTTTCACCGATCGATCTGAAATTTTGCACACATGTAGAGACAACCTTTTCTGTTTGCTGACCCTAATTTTTTTTGAAATCCTTTGATTGGTTGAAATTTAAATAAACATCTCCTGATAGGCTAAAAAATGAAAATGGACTTCGACAAATGTGATCGACCTTATATTTTGCATGGTCATTAACACCATCATTGTCTCTTATTTTACAAATTTTCAGCCAAATCCTCCCATTGGTTAGAATTTAAAAAAATACTTCATGTGCTTTTTGAAATTTAAACCAGAACCGTTTGACCGATCAACTTGAAAATTTGCATGGTCATCGGGTCCAACATCATCTGTATTTTTGACAATTTTCAGACTAAACTGTGTTTAAATTCAAAAGTTATTGACAGTTTACGGCTATTTTGCGTGTTGGCTATCATATTTCTCGAATTTCATATTTCACGGCATCTTCGAATCTTCACTTCAAGGTTGTTAGAGCAGAAACTTTCAAACGTATATTATGAAACTGATATGACCGTTTAAAATTTTTTTGAACGAAATCCTGTGATTTTTGGAAGTTAACAAGGAATCGTTCAATCATAAAGATCAATCGATCAACTTAAAACTTTGCATGGTTATTGGGACCAATATTTTAGGAATTGTTGGATATTTTCATACAAGTCTGTGACGAAATTAAAGAATTATTGGCTTTTAAGGACATTTTCGATAAACACAATTTCGGTTCGAGGTGTTGCGCGTTATCCGTGCTCGCTCATCAACGCGTTACCCAGAGCGTTTTCCAAGTAGTTAACATGCATGAGACAGGGGCTCGGGTTTCGTTCCACCTTTACAAGGGATCAATGATCATACACTACAGTGATAGTTCTGATATTTAATATTTGATAATAATATTTAATATTATGGTTCGCCCAACCAGTAGATGGCGTGGGGTTCTCTCTTCATTGAATATCAGACAAATATATACCTATCAGAAAACAAATTATCGTTGCCTAATGTCAAAATTTTTACTGCGAACATATTTTTTTAAATTGAACATTGGAGGAGCCGGTTTCGATTCCCGCGGCCGTCCTTTTGAACTATTTTCCGTGCTTTCCCTTTAAGAGGGAAAGCAAAATTACTGGGAAGGCCACGACCACCTCCTTCCCACCGACCATCCTGTCCTCTTCTTCATCACCATCGCCCAAACATCATTATAATCAAAAATGCTTTTTTCCCCTTAATTAGTTTGGATGTTATGTTAAAAATCATTATTTCGACCACCGTTTTGTGTTTTTATATTTTTCTGTTAACTTGTTTTGAAGGGTCCGCAGTCCACAGAAGGTTGGACGAAATATTGATTTATAATAAAAAATTGTTTATGAAAAGTCTTAATAGTTGTATTTGAATCATTATAATAGTTTGCCATAAGCCTGGATGCAGAATCCTAAGTTCACATAGTTTTAAATTCCTGGTCCAATTTACAGCCTCGCTCAAAATAATGTCCAGCTTTATTTTTGCAAGTGTCCAGAGTCTACTGAATTCCGTCCATAAGATTATTAGCACACAGTCTTGTGCTGTTGAGGACTGACATCCGCAAATATCTACTTGCGGACGCAACTTCTTACTAACTTCTAGTTACTTCTGTTAAAATGAACTTTACAACCACTCCAAGGTCGCTCAGATTATCCTAATCTGTCACAAGATAAGTCGAGACGGTGTCCACGGCGTGTAGATGCGAGTGTTGATGATATGGGAATCAAGGTCGATATAGATGTCGCGAAGCCAACTAAATACAGTCCACTCTTACTAGCGACCGGACAGAAATAGACAGACAGCCAATCAGAGAGCCAGATCTCTGTGTCTTGCATCAGTCCATGGTTGAGTCATGTGCAACGGAACGTGGGTTCAAACCCAGGGCTCTGTTGATAGAATGTGGGGTAGATCTCCAGTCTCAAGCACAAGAGAATGTCCAGATTTATCGACGCAAGGGTCCAGAGTCTACTGGATTCAGTTCATAAGATTTGGTGTTGAAAACTGACATCCGCAAATATCTACTTGCGAACGCAGATTCTGCAGAGTTTGGCAACAGATGATCTGTCAGTAAAGTAGAGTAGATACTCAGAGGTAGAAGGCTGGAAGTCCATTAAAATGATTCTTGAGGTGAGCTCAAAATCCTGTTATTCCGTCTTCATTCAATCATATTTGTAATATAAGTCATGGGTCATTGTGTAAGAGAATACTTCACTGTAATTGTTGACATCAATAAAATGGTAATTAATAGAGCTCGATTATATCATTCAAATAAAATCATTTTGATACCAACTTCAAACTAAACTTCAAACTAACTTAAAAAAGGTTCACATTTCCAGTGTAAAATGAGGGAGCACTCAACAGGCAACGCCGAATACGCGGCTATCTAGCAAGATAAGTTGTCGGCGAGTTTATCTGTACCTTGTCTCATCACTTCTATGCAAATCCGCTGATTGCCATTTAAATCAGCGAAAAAACACTGTCAAATAACAACCCAGCTTACTGCAAGCAATTACCAATTAGTCCACGATGTCCTACACGATTGTCCAAACGATTTGTACACTTTACTGCTAGCAATTAGCAAGATAATTAATGTAATCAGTCGCAATATCACACTAATTACACAAATATCTTAATTCGCGTTGCTCGCAGACACAAATAAAATACAATCCAACGAGAGAGGGTCCCGACGAGGAACCCCCGCGCTACAACATGCGCGATTGGGTGTTCTCCACAGAACCCCCGCGCTACAACATGCACGATTGGGTGTTCTCCCCAGAACCCCCGCGCTACAGCATGCACGATTGGGTGTTCTCCCCAGAACCCCCGCGCTACAGCATGCACGATGAGGTGTTCTCTCCAGAACCCCCGCGCTACAGCATGCACGATCGGGTGTTCTCCCCAGAACCCCCGCGCTACAGCATGCACGATTGGGTGTTCTCTCCAGAACCCCCGCGCTACAACATGCACGATCGGCTGTTCTACCCAGAACCCCCGCGCGTTGAGCTTAACGTTTCCCCCCGCGACTAGTGGACTGTATGCGATGTCAACAAGTCGGGTTGCCATGGTAACTGAGACACAGCCTCCGAGCAGTGATCATTCGGTTAATTAGTTGTAATTAGACGACAGGTGATTGTGACGTCATCGAGGGGGGATAATTGTACCTCAGAAGCAGAAAGCCTGGAGTACATTGTCTTGCTTTTAGAAGGATGTAATCAAGCTCCACTCAAGAATCATTGAAATGGACTTCCGCCCTTCAACCTCTGACGCACAGATAAAAACCAAATAGATTAGTTGGCTCAGTTGGTAGAACTGAGAAAGTCGTGGGTTCGAGTCCCACTTGAGGAAAATCTTTTCATATTGCAGTTGGTATTTATTCATCATCTACCTATCTGAGGTTATCAGCGAAAAACATATTTCATACATTATATTTCTTGGTAAAAGTATCTCAGTAAACTTTTTATTTTACACTTTTTATGAGCCTTTTTGTGAGGATTAAATTTCCCAAACTACCAGAGAATAGGGAAAAAAAGAGGTATTGTCAACCAAAAACGGATTGCATGTAATAAAATACATACCTACACTTTGGACTTATTATAAAACTATTGAAGAATGTTGAAAAAGAATATTGAAGAATATTTATTTGTGACTAATAGTATTCGTGTATATTTTCCCACATGCGAGTAGTTATTCTGTAACTATTATAAATCGCCATCGTCTCACTACAATATTATTCTTACGGCAGTGAGGAGCTCACACGTGAGTAGTCAAGTGACATCCGTTAGAGAATCGGGGTTAGCGGAGTTAGCGCGTGATCGAGTGAACAACTCGACACGTCATCGTAATAAACCCGTCACCAGTCACGTGACACGACGTCGCGACGCCCACCCACCTGTAGAGTCCCCCTCCTCTCCCCCCCTCCCCGGCCCAGGCGCCTGGCGTTACAAATTATCACTGTTTCTAGCTGGGTTGGGGGCGGAGACCGGGGAAGAAAGATCAGACCCATTGCAGGCCTGTATACGAGGTACAGGGGAACAACGATCAGACCCATTGCAGGCATGCATACGAAGTACAGGAAGAGAAAGATCAGAGTCCTAGTAGTTGTTAAATGAAATTGCATTGGCTTTTTTGCGGTTTATCAGTATAATATTAAAAACTGATTTTTATACTACACTATAAATGATAAATACGAGTAAATGGAAATATACTTCAGTGTACAAGGGGTTATTTAGGAAATAAAATAACTAGAATGATCTAATTTATATTTTACAATATGGAAGATAGAAGGGAAATAGAGGCACAAATCTAAATAATATATGGAACCATTTTCTATAGATTCATTCGAACATGATCGTATTATGATCCTCAGATGTGGTCCTAAAGGAAGAAAGCACAAACAATCGAATTTAACTCGCTTTAAAGTGAATTTTCGACTGTGATAGAAGACGGCTGAGGTCCTTTTTAATGATTCTTGAGGTGACTAAAAAACAGTAATATTCTAATCCAATCATATTTGTAATGGTGACATGAGTCATTGTGTAAGAGAATACTTCAATATAACTGTATTGTTGACATCAGTCAAAAAGTATGGACCGCATAATGGAGTAAATGTACTTCCGGCCTTCTACCACTGATACGGAACAGTTTGGCTGAGTGGTAAACGCTCTGAACTTGTATTCCGGAGGCCAGGGTTCGATTCCCGCGGCCCTCCTTCCTGACTGTTTTTTTTTCGTGGTATTCCCTCAGGCGACAGGCAAATGCTGGGAAGGTACCCTACTAATAGGCCACGACCGCCTCCTTCCCACCTTCCATCCTTACCTACTCTTCACCATCATCTCCCAATCATCCTCATAATCATTCAACCGTCGCCATTAGCCTCGCTGCATAACAGTGCGACGTTAAGCCCCAGACAAAAAATTATAATACAAAAAAAACAATGTGCTACAGATATAGAAGGGTTCGAGTTAGTCGCTGAATCTCCGCGACACCAGCTTGTGGGTGGGGGAGGGAGGGAGGGGGGGGGCGGGATGTCGCCTCCCCTCCCGGGTGTAATCGTCGGTGAAATGATTTCGTCGAGGCGTCGGACCAGCGTCGCGGCGCCAGCCTACTCCCCCCCTCCCCCCCATGGCCGGGGCGCGAACCCACTAGCACGTGGCGCGGCGCGTTGATGAGCGAGCACCGACATTCCGCAACGCACAGAGGTAGAAGAAGGACTCAATTCCCTATTCCCTATATATCGAGGCCCTATTATAAAACTATTAAATTCCCAATTCTGATGGAATTCGATTCCATGCAATGTTAATCCTTCAAGCCGTGAGCCGGATTCCAGCAGAATGGAATTGGGAAAACGTTCGAGAATAACCCCGGGAATAAATAAGTCTGGTATGAGAAAAATGTGTAACAACCTTGTTACTTTTCTCAAACTCACTCTCACTTTTTTCAGGAATAAGTCCCCAGTCCCCAGGGGCTTATTCCTGAAAAAAAGTGAGAGTGAGTATGAGAAAAAAATCAAGAGAAAATCGGTATTAGCCAATAAAATCTAAGCTTGCTGGATTCCTATTGGTTAATAACAGTTTTCTCACTATATTTCTCTCATACTCACTCTCACTTTTTTCATGAATATGGCTCAAGATAAGGTTTCAGGAAATGTCATACAATGCGCATCCCAAGCAAAGTATCTGTCAATGATTGAAGTGAATACAGCGTGATTTCTCAACGCCTAGTGATTGGACATCTTCGGATGATGGATGCAGATCATGTGACAATTACCTCTGACGTCACTAATGGTCCATCGCTCAGCCTCATGCATCTCGTGTAACCATGACAACCGATGTGTCTGAGTACATGATAAGAGTAATGACATGTGTACGACATGACTGGAGAGTACTTGCTGATAAGACGGCTGGGTAGTGAGGTTGACCTTGAAGAGTTTTTTAATCGATTTTTATCAATATCTTTTATCAATGTAATTGTTAACAAAATAAGGCTTTGTACGAGTATTCAGAACAGTTCAATGAAAATAACTTCATAGCTTGTAATGGTTTATTAGATTTACTTTGTCCTACAGATGTTTAGTGCCCGAAAATTAGTAAAATTATGGCACTAATCATCTGCTGGACAAAATAAAACTAATAACTTATTCCAAACTATGAAACATTCATAGTTCATTTATTTTCATTGAACTGTTCTGAATACTCGTACAAAGCCTTATTTGGTTAACAATTACATTGGTAAAAGATATTGATAACAATCGATTAAAAAACTCTTCAAGGTCAAACTCACTACCCAGCCATCATAAGAGCTAGACTTGAACATGGCTCGCCAACAGAGGGCGCATAAGTCGAGTATAGTGGCCAGTGCCCTATTGTGATGGTTCGAAATGAATGGGAAATATTCCACAGCAGCTTGGATATGATATTCTTTATGTAACCAGAGTGGATAATCTCAGTTTCAATGAAAAGCAGGTACTTTTATGTTGATTGAGTGTATCATATTCATATTTCAATTCAATATGGATGTTATTGTTTTGTGGGTTCCAAAATTTCGGTTCGTGATGTTGCGCGTTCGGGTGCTCGCTCATCAACGCGTTACACCGAGCGTTTTCCTAGTAATTATAGGTAATTAGTATTTATAAAAATCAGATGTGAGAAATAAGGGAATTAAGCACGGAACTGCTCCATTTCTTAGATTTAACACGTTTAACAGGGTTAATTGCTAAAAGTTCAATTAGAAATCCGACTTTGTTAAAGGGCAAACAAAGCTGTTAAAACCCAACTTTCTGCAGATTTAGTCCTTTTCTCCCCGGATTTAGTCAGATGGAAGATTTGTAGAAATAAAGGTTCAATTTAGCTTTCGAAAGAAATGTCGCAAGAAATCGATCCAATGAAGTAAATGAAGTTAACGACGCCCACTGGTCAGCATGAGATGATGTCGGTAATCACCGGCAGATGTCGGTGTATTGAACCTTGTGTTGTGTTATCATGTTACACCACGTGACCCCAGCAGAGTGCTGGCGGCAACAGTTGGTCGTCGGCCAGCGTTCAAAATAACTCCCCACTGCATTCCACCACTTCGCTGCCGTCTAGCAGCTCTAGTGGCCCTTAGTGCACACTCAGCAGTCTCTTCACCACTTCGCTGCCGTCTAGCAGGCTCTAGCGGCCCTTAGTGCACACTCAGCAGTCCCTTTCACAACTTCCCTGCCGTCTAGGAGGCTCTAGTGGCCCTTAGTGCACAGTCAGCAGTCCCTTTCACAACTTCCCTGCCGTCTAGGAGGCTCTAGTGGCCCTAAGTGCACACTCAGCAGTCCCTTTCACAACTTCCCTGCCGTCTAGGAGGCTCTAGCGGCCCTTAGTGCACACTCAGCAGTCCCTTTCACCACTTCGCTGCCGTCTAGCAGGCTCTAGCGGCACTTAGTGCACACTCAGGAGACCCTTTCACAACTTCCCTGCCGTCTAGCAGGCTCTAGCGGCCCTTAGTGTACACTCAGCAGTCCCTTTCACAACTTCCCTGCCGTCTAGGAGGCTCTAGTGGCCCTTAGTGCACACTCAGCAGTCCCTTTCACCACTTCGCTGCCGTCTAGGAGGCTCTAGTGGCCCTTAGTGCACACTCAGCTGGCCCTTTCACTACTTCGCTGCCGTCTAGCAGGCTCTAGTGGCCCTTAGTGCACACTCAGCAGTCTCTTTCACCACTTCGCTGCCGTCTAGCAGGCTCTAGTGGCCCTTAGTGCGCACTCAGCAGTCCCTTTCACCACTTCCCTGCCGTCTAGGAGGCTCTAGTGGCCCTTAGTGCACACTCAGCAGTCCCTTTCACCACTTCTCTGCCATCTAGCAGGCTCCAGTGGCCCTAAGTGCTCACTCAGCTGGCCCTCATACTTTGAATCACGCCTTAGTGCACACTAAGTAGTCTCTCCACCAGTTCCTTGCCCACAGTTGCCTCTAGTGGCCCTTAGTGCACACTTCGCACTCCCTCAGTCCTAGCTCATTTCAGGGATCAAGTTGGCTCAGGCAATAACGCTCAGCGGCCGTCATTCCTGAATTTCCCTCAGTCGACAGGCAAATGATGGGAAGGTTCCATACAAATAGGCCACGACCGCCTCCTTCCCACCGCCCATCCTCAGCTAATTTCATCAACATCTCCCAAATCACCATCATCATCATTCATTCGGCGCCATTAGCCTAGCAAAACACTATACATATCCGGTATTTTCCCGTTTCTTTAAAAAATCTCCTAAATATTCTCATCTTCTCATCGGACTTCTGATTTCGTGATCAAACGAATCTTCTGTTGCTGAAATTCTTATGACGAAACCTTCACACGATTTGTGAAACTAAGTGAGATTACAATTGGTGACAGAAGTAGGACGAATCATAGCACCGATTCTAATGACAACACCTCAGTTAGGTTGCAATAAAATAAATAATAACATAAATAATATGTTACACAGTATCATTCTACCAACAATAAGCACACTACCCACATGAATCCTGGTTCAAGTACATCGTTAAAACATATTTCTATCTCTGTACTGCCAGTGCTGAAAGTCACAAATTCAACACAAGTACATGTGGACTTGGGCGATGATAATGTGTAGTTTCCAATGGTACCAATAACTCAATAATTAAAAATAGGTGATTTATGCTCGGATTTATGGTTCGTATGGCACTTTATTTCGCAAATTAGCGGATATTGTGCAATCTTATTGACATCTTTATTTTGAATTTCGTCAGAAAGCGAACCAATTAGAAGAGAAGCAGAATCATTTCTGAAGATCTTACGTCGGATATTGATGATATTGTCACAAATCAGCTAGAAATGAAAGAGAACCCCACACAAAAGGCGACAAATGTATCAATAAAACCGCTTGAAACGAATAATAACAGAATGAAAACCATAACAAAGTATCAAGAAACTACGTCGTCGTTCTCGACCAATCAGAACAGAGGCTGGTTGTAGACGCGACGCGTGATTGGTCGAGAGGACAATTGAATTAGCAAGAAGAAAAGGAATGTTTTCGAAAGGATTTATTTTGCGCCTTCTTTGATGAGAAGTATAAGAAAGGCAAAGGAAACGAATGTTTGTGGTTTTCAATCGAACAAGGAAGTAATGAAGTGGATGACAACAAATTCAAATGTATTTCAAGATCAGTGGTAAAACACAAATAAAATACGTTGGCGAAAAGGGAAATAATATATAAATGATAACATCCGAGATTTTGTTTCAACATATTGACAATGACGACATATTGTATCAGGACTTTTTGATTTCAGTAAATGATAGCTTTTTATATGAGGGCCCTTTAGTTATGCAATTGAAACACCATGCCATCGGAGATAAAGCAAAACATAACCTGAATGCTCCATCAATTCAAATGCATTCCAAATACTTTCGTATAGATAATAGCTCATTATATTTCAACGACGATTTTATCTCTGCTTCTCAGGAATGTGTTAAGAAACAAGTAACAATATAATAACATAATTAGATAACAAGATAAGACTTGCTATTGGAACAGTAAACCTCAACTTGAGTAAGTTCAAAAAATATCTTTGAGTAAGTTCGATCGATTAAAAACATGTTTTTCAATGCTCTGCTTAATTTTAAACGGTTGATTAGGACTCGATAGCCACTACAACAACCAACATTACTTGAATAAAGTACCTGATAAACGTACTCAGTCAGCAAATGGCGGGAAGGTTCCCTACTAATCGGCCACGACCATCTCCTTCCCACCGCCCATCCTTACCTATTCTACATCATTATAATACTCATGCATCCGTCGTCATTAGCCTAGTTGGAGAACAGTGCGACGTTAAACACCACTAAAATAATAAGAGACGAGTATCATATTTTGCTATAAGATTTATTTCTGTCTTGGTTGATGTTAAATAGCACCACGACACAATGAAAGCGTTATAAAGTGATTTCAAAGTAGCTGTTTCCTTCGATATTAATCATCTCTGCTGATCAATCAAACAAACAACAACAAACAACAGCGATGAGTGAGAAGAGATTGCGTCAAAACATGACGCTGATGCAAACAAACTGACTACATTCATAAATAATCCGACAGAACACAGCAACAGATGCTCAGAGGTAGAAGGACCGACGTCCGTTTCAATGGCTCTTGAGGTAAGCTCCAATCATATTTGTAACGGTGACCTGATGAGTCTTTGTGTAAGGACTTCTTCAATACTTGGAAAACGCTCTGTGTAACGCGTTGATAAGCGAGCCTTCGTATTGTATGCGATTGGATAAGTATGAGTTTGTAAGTCACTGCTCTACAGGCCTTGGAACCGAAGCATCAAGATGGCACTGCTAAAATAATTTAAATCCTGGCATAAATTTGCAAATATTTCAAGATTATAGAACACAATTTCCATCAATTGAAAATAACTTTTGAAGATAACAACAGATTAGTCAAAAAATTAGCAAAAATACCTAAAATGTTGGTCCCAATAACCATGTAAAGTTTTAAGCGGACCGGTCAAACCGTTCTAGAAAGAGGGGGGGGGGGGGGGGGGAGAGGTTAATTTAAACAAATGGGAGAGTGTGGCTGAAACTTGTAAGATTGAGGACAATGTTGGTCGTAATGACTTGTCAAAATTTCAAATTGATTGGAGCAACCAAACATTTTTTTTAAATTTGAACCAATCAGCGGATTTCAAAAATATTAGGGTCTGCAACGCCCAGAAATGGTACGTATACTTTATACATGTGTGCAAAATTTCAGCTCGATCGAAGAAAAACTGTGAAGCCTCAGTAACAGAAAAAGAAAAAACAGAGGTACATGCCAAAAAGAGTTGCTCGCTCAATAACTGTATAATTTCTTGACATCTGTCAAATAGCAAGTGATAGAGCTTGATTACATGACTCCAAAAGTGTGCAATCGAGAACATGGACAACTGGCCTTCTACCTCTCAGCATTGAAATGAAGTGGCGTGGGAATCGAGCCCGGGACTCTTGTCTTATCACACAACCAGATAGCCGTGATTTACTACCTTGAAGTAACAGATAGGAAGATTCCTCCGGCCAATCAGCAGGCGTGTATCGGTCACGTGGTACTATTGCGTCACTCTAGCGCACTGGCGCTTTCGAGTTGCAAGTTACAACACAGTTTATACATCTTTTATATTTAGATATAGTTCAAATGTGGGAAATATTAATAATTTTAATAAAATATATTTTTGTGTTCTCCCCCCTTAAGTTGCCTGAGTAATAATTCTCTAAGGCCCAGAATTACCATAGTTAAATTGTGCCGGATTAACTAACTTTTAGATTAAATTCAACTGTTTCAATCATTTTGAAGTATCTGATTGGCTGTGCCGCCAATTTAGTCCAATATTTAGTTAATCCGGCTCAGATTAACTTTGGTAATAGCGGCCCTAAATCCGATAAAAAAAATATACCTATGAGAACACTCCTTACATCGTTCATGTAGAGTTATTCAAAACGAATTATCAAGGACAATTCACTGCATAGGTACTGGAGCTTAACAATATTTTCAGTCAATATAAGTTGATTTTGCAGTGATTTATATATAATATATAAAAATCTTGTGTATTACGCATGTGAAAACTGTCAAAACCCAGTGCCTTTATGTTAAATATTACATTCATAGTGGATATAATTAATATCTCAACATTTCGAGATGAAGCAAGAGCGCATGTTATACCGACAACATTGTGTCAGGTTTGTGATGCATGTGCCTTTTTTTTAGAGTAAAGTTGCCTGTTCTTGGCTGCTCGTCGGATTTCCTTCAACTTCAGGTCTTGATTTGAGAATATTTAGGTGCAAGGAAGCAAAATCTTCTTCAATGTTATTTTGGCAGTTCTTTTCTGCGTAGATTAGTTCCATTTTTAATCGATTTTTATCAATATCTTTATACCAATGTAATTGTTAACAAAATAGGGCTTTGTACGAGTATTCAGAACAGTTCAATGAAAATAATTTCATAGTTTGTAATAAGCTATTAGTTTTATTTTGTACAACTTTGTGCCATAATTTTACTAATTTTCGGGCACTTAACGTCTGTAGGACAAAGTAGATGTATAATACACCATTACAAGCTATGGAATTATTTTCATTGAACTGTTCTGAATACTCGTACAAAGCCTTATTGTGTTAACAATTACATTGGTAAAAGATATTGATACAAATCGATTCAAAAACACTTCAAGATAAAATTCACTACCCAGCCGCCTTAACTTATCTGGGGTGCGATCACATAAAATGAGAACTTCCTTGTCACGGTGACAAGACCGTAGAAGGCCGTGAATAGCATTGAGTGAGAAGCTTGTCACCGTGACAAGAAAGTTATCATTTTATGTAATCCCACTCCTGGATGCGGGAGAAGTCTTTCTAAATTAACCCATTCCAAGTAAAAATGTGAGCATTTTGTTCCTGAATATCTGGCACATAAGACACCACGTGAAATGAATGAATCTTGCGATGTTGCCAGCTCTATCAGCCGTGTGATCGCACTCTAGCACGCGAACCGGCAACAATGTCACGCTGATAACCCGTGATAACAAGGTCCCAAGTCACTGACTGTGTACCAGAGATTAACGACGCACCACGCAGCAACACTCTGCATGTGCGACTCTTTCATTTTCACTACTGACCAGGTCAAACCGTGCAACTGAGCGATCTGAAATTCTGCACACACACTAATGTTATATGAACGGTCACGTGTTTAGTATTTAAATAGAGTCCTGTGAGGGGCTGGAAATTGACTGTTAAATTTCGTTGCGAACAACATTTTGGGAGATTTTTTGTAATTTTTCAGAGAAATCTGTCCTGATCTTGAAATATTACACTTACAAGATTGTGCTGAAATATACATTTCGATTTCATTTTCAATGCTACATTAACATGGTTTCATTAAAATTGATGCAAATAACAAATATTTCTAAGCCATGGCTGGAGCCCAGCCTCCTTCTTCTCCATCGCCAACTGGAAAAACTTTAGGTCGCTAGAAGAATTACCATTAAATGCACAAAAACCACAAATTTACTCTGTGGTAATTTGGTGAAAACATTGAACAAAAACCCTGTTTCAAGATGAATTTTGTGGACGCCAAATTTATCCCTAATCGCAATTCTAAATTTGCGCCTCTTTTCCACGTCTAAAACCCCCAAATCAGCGGCAAATCAGCTACAATGGCAACACTGTCTCCCAGCTCCTGATGTAATAGAATGAAAAACAGAAGTGATTGACTGTGTAATGTAATGAAGAAGTCAGAATGTGTCCCATCATCCTAGAACATAGGAGATGACACGTGACAGAAATGACGTCATCATCATGTGATCAGGACAGCAGATAACACAGTCTCGTCAGATCTTGACCCCTATCGCCATCACGTATAAGGGTGATTTTCCTATCCATTAACATGATAACCTCGACCTAACGGCATCAGTCAATAAGGTTCATATTAGGGATGGAGAAAATATCGATATATCGATTTCAATATCGAAATATCGATACCTGAATATATTTAATATCGATATATTGAAATATCGAAATATCGATATATTGAAATATCGAAATATCGATATATTGAAATATCAATATATTGAAATATCGAAATATCGATATATTGAAATATCGAAATATTGAAATATCGATATATTGAAATATCGATATATTGAAGCCTTACCGCATGATACAATTATGTTCTTAATTGAAGTTTTTACCTACTATGGCAAAATAATTCATATTTGCATTGAAGCGTTTACAAGATTTATGGACAATTTCTCAGATTATTCACATTTTCCTTCTTATCTGGCCGGTGACCCTATATTTTGGAACGGCTGTTTTATTTCTCTTTACATTTTCTTTTGAAATTCCTAGCAGTTTTAGGAGCAATTTAATACATTCATATGATATATCAATATTTCCATATCAATATTTCGATATTTCGATATTTCGATATTTCAATATTTCAATATATCGATATATCGAAGTATCGATATATCGATATATATCGATATATAAATGATATCGATAGTCGATATCAAAATCCAAGTTTGCTCCATCCCTAGTTCATATTGCGGTAAATCAGTGGAATATCATTTCCTCGACCGTCAGATCTTGACCACTATCGCCATCACGTCTAAGGGTGATTTTCCTATCCAATAACATGACAACCTCGACCTAACGGCACATGTAAATAAGGTTGATATCTGCCACCGCAGCACGCAGGTGTCTCGCAGTCTCGGGTTCGAGCCCAGGTGCGCGCGCCGGCTGACACCGCGGTTCCCACACGATGACGCAATAGGTGACGTCATATGTACACGCTTCCCAGAAGCCGGAGTAAATGGGTCAACAGGTGGCCGGCTATCTTTCACATCGCGTACACATGTCACAGATAAGGAGAGTGACGAAAAATCTTATGTAGGTGAAAAGTTGTGACATTTTGTCAAGTACTTCAGAAGCAGAAGGCCAGTTGTCAATTCTTTCGATTTTGCTTCGATTTTCGATTTTTGCCCTTTGACTGATATTAACAAATACAGATATGTTGCAATATTCTTTTACACAATGACTCATGCCACTATTACAAATATGATTGGAGAAAGACAGAAATACTGATTTGTGAAATCCACTCAAGAATCATTTCCTACCTTCTCACATAACTATTTGTGCAAAAAACCTATGATATTTCTGAACTTGGACACTACAAATCTCTACCTCAGAGGTAGAAGGGCGGAAGTAACTGACTTATTCTTGAGGCGAGTTAAAAAAATAAGTAATTCTGCGTTATTCCAATCATTATAATAGTGACACGAGTCATTGTGTAAGAGAATACTTCAATATAACTTGACATCAGTCAAAAGGCAATTGATACAGCTCGATTACATCCAACAATGGACTTCCGATCTTCTACCTCTGAGCTACAGACCAACACCAGGGTCGAAACACGTTCAATTCGCTCAAGTTCTTTCATCTCCACAACACAAACAGAGATGATAACCAATAACAACAACTCCACGAAGATGTTGTAAATATTGAATCTGCTCTTCTGATAGGCGAACTGATAAGGCTCTTATCAGCATCATGGGTAGGAAAACTGTCCCGACTAATTAACACAAACTAATTAACACGCCCCAGGGTTTTTGACCATCTTTTTGACCCCAAGTTTGATGCACTTGTCATTAGTCTCGATTTAATAACCCCTATGGTTTGACCTTTGATCTGGGTTGACGTCAGAGAGAGATAAACTCTGACCTGTGACGTGGGGGTATCGGGTTCGATGCTGATTGCATGCACTTTATATTGTTGAGGCGATGTGGCCGTTTTTCCGCGTGTCAGGGTCAGATTTTGTAAGTGATTTCAGATGAGATCTCGTGTGAGAAGTTGAAAGAGGCATAAGAATTACATTGCAGTGGATCGACAAAGTTGGGAGATTTGTTACAGAATCAGACTTGGTACATAATCAAGAATGTCCACTTAATGAATTGATTTTCGAAATCAACCTTCTCGGTTAACCGGATAATAATTTGAACATTTATGCAAGATTATTTTTTTAAGTTATGACAAATTTTACTGTATAATTAAATAGATATGTAAACGTAAAGCTTGTGGCAGGTTATACTTAGTGTATAAGAAGCTACAAAGCATCAAGCGCATATCAAATTACTTTATTACTGTGAAGTTGCCACAAAATCAAATTTGAAACTTATGGCTCGAATCAATTATTAACTATTAAAATAATTACTATTATAATTATTATTTCTTTGTATGAATTATTGAACTATTGTCAGTTGACAATAAGTACCTACGGTGTTTCATGTATTTATTATCACCACAAGCTGTTTGTATTTGTTAAATTTAGTTTATAATTTAATATCCTACAGATAAGCTTTTGTAGAGATATTTGAGAATATTTTTAAGTATTATTTTCTGTCACAAAAAATATTTTTTTTTTTGTTCTTTTCGCATTACAGGTCTAATGAAGTCTCAGACCAAAAAAATTTTCACAAAAGTTTCATTACAATCCTGTTCGTATGCCTAAAGATATCTAGCAAGATCGGTATCTTGGTTTTACTGACAAATTAATGACACTATTAAACTCGTGAAATGTGTTTTTTTCTTAAAGCTTAAGATATATATTCATTGTATACATCCAGCTTAGCTTAGCGGTCAATGCACTGGACCGGCAATTCAGGGACGTGGGTTCGAATCCCCCCACAGTAAGCAAATATTTTCCATTTCCATTTGGTATTTAATGTTTCAACTAATTTGAAGAATATGTACGTGACATTTTGGCGCTCATGAGATAGTGGCTCGGGCGATTAGTGTTGATATCACGGTGTAGGTCATGTTTAGGGCTCAAGGATGAGCTCGCATGTCTATCAGGTGATTATACAAGTGTACGCGTTGTGACACCTATGTGGAAGATTATCTGCTGTGGACACTTGAAATTATAAGCGAAATTGTTGGCGTTACACATTTTAATATCCAAGCAGCGACCTAGGAAATAGTCATAGTTTCTAGCAGTGTTAGTTTTGAACACTAACAGAAGTTTAAAAAATCAGAAATAAAGCCGCGCACTGGAGTACTTTACAATCTCTGCTACCTCAAAGTGTAAAATACGATTGTTTACTATTAATTTTGCTGTATAGTTTTTGTAAAGGGTGCTGTGATTTATTGAAAATTAAAACTAGAACTGTTTGATCAAACAACTTCAAATTTGGCATGGTCACGGGACCAACATTATTTTTGTACATTTTCATAAAAATTATTGATATTTTACGAACATTATGCGTGTATGGAAATATTTCTAAAATTTCTTGAAGGCAATATCAGTTCTCTTTCTTTGAAGCATTTCGTTTCGACTCATTCCAAGACCTGTAGAGTAGAAACTTGCAAACGCATACCAAATTGCATGCAAAAGGCTCGCTCATCAACGCGTTACACAGAGAGTTTTCCTAGTTGAAAATTCTGAAAATGTGAAGATAAACCTCGAAAGAACAAATTGTCCCAAAATACGGATATTATTGGACCAAGGCTCATTATTTACTCCACTGTTACGCAACTTTGGGAGGAAATTTTCATACCCATTTTCTGGGTATGCTATTAATAAAATTTAAGACGGCTGGGTGGTGAGCGTGGCCTTGAAGAGAATTTTAATCGATTATTATCAATATCTTTTACCAATGATTGTTAATAAAATAAGGTTTTGTACGAGTTTTCAGAACAGATTAATAAAATTAATTTGATAGTTTGGAATGGTTTATTAGTTTTATTTTGTCCTACAGATGTTTAGTGCCATATTTTTTACTAATTTTCAGGCACTCAACATCTAGGACAAAATAAAAATAATAAACCACTCCAAGCTATGAAATTATTTTCATTGAACTGTTCTGAATACTCGTACAAAGCCTTATTTTATTACAGATTACACTGGTAGAAGATATTGATAAAAATCGATCAAAAAACTCTTCGAGATCAAACTCACTACTCAGCCGTCTTAAGAAATATTTAAAATAGCAAAAAGGATTATTTCTCATATATTTGAAGTATGTCCGCTTTTTGTGAAAATAGGACACAGCCGTCAGTTTCCTTCAGCGGTCCCCAGGACTCGATATTGAACTGTGATCGAATCTGATCGTCCAACTTCCTCGCGGGCCGCTAACCGCTCGTTTAATTGCCACATTACGTAACATGAGTCTGAGAGTTTAACGGCGGCATGTTAACTAGACATTGACATTTTTAACTCGACTTAGTGGAAGTCATTTGAGTTGATCTTTGCTCGACATCTGATTGGCTCGCTTGCGTTGCCATGGTGAATTCAGTTAATCAAACTTACTAACCAACTGTTAATTTATTATTAAAATAAGGAGGATAGTTTGAATACATTTCAGATGAAGAGTTAGGCAGAGGAATTTCAAGAGAAGATGGACTTAGGGCTGGTCTTTCAATGTCTTGCTAACTTTTATACCTACAGTTAATTAGGACTATATTGCTATGGCAACAACCAATGGCATTCCTACAGTACATTCGACACGGAATTTTCAGCAACGAGAAATCTAGTTTTTGTTTGGAATTCCTATTTTCAACGCTAATTTTGGCTAAATTTCTGGCACTTCCTCCATTCCACCCCATATCAATAGAGGAGCAAAGAAAAATCACGTTTCTGAGGTGTATACAGCATTTTATTGGCGATTGTATTTTGGTATTTGCCCTCAGGCGCTGAAAGGTCCTGTCCGAATATAGTATAGAATGACCACTAACTAACTGTTAAGAGCTAATTGAGACTTTAGCAAAGTGTTGAAAGACCGGGCCTAAGATCAAGAAGTTTGGCATAGCGAACACATGCCATTTTATTAAAAATCAACCAAATACCTATAGGGAAGTAATAATTTTTTATTGTAAATTTATAAATGTCAACGCAAATTTTAATGAAAACACACACTTTTAACCAGAAGAAAGTATATTTCCATTCATAAAACCAATTTAAGTTGTGTGAGACATTTTTTTTCGGGAAAACGGAGTGGGCCAGAAGATAATGATGTAATTTTCATGTCTCCAACAATGTGTTGATGAAGACTAATTGTTGCCATGGCAATGCAACAGATTATCAGTTCAATGTCGATATTACTGTTTTTAACACAAGGTTGATAGAATTTAAAACTATCCATTTTTCTAACTCAATTGAATACCATTGAATGCTATTCATTCCAGCCCAAAAAATAGTAAAATATATTATATACCAGACACATTACCATAATATTATAACAATTATTCTGAAATCTAATTTGGAGGAGTTCAATATTATTTGTAAAGACTTTGGACACCGTAAAGCTATTTAGAAGATAGAGTCCATTTCTCGAGCGAGGTACAAATAGCAAAACCGATAATTTGATTCGTCAATATGTTATGTAGAGACCTTGACTTATATAATTGAACGCGAGGAAAATCTAGTCCGGTTGTTGACACCTTGACGTCAATGCAAGTGTCGAGTGGGTTGTCATCAAGGACTAAGGAGGGTTGTCATCAAGGACTAAGGGGGTTGTCATCAAGGAGGGTTGTCATCAAGGACTAAGGAGGGTTGTCATCAATGACTAAGGAGGGTTGTCATTAAGGACTGAGGAGGGTTGTCATCAAGGACTAAGTGGGGTTGTCATCAAGGAGGGTTGTCATCAAGGACTAAGGAGGGTTGTCATCAAGGACTAAGGGGGGCTGTCATCAAGGAGGGTTGTCATCAAGGAGGGTTGTCATCAAGGACTAAGGAGGGTTGTCATCAAGGACTAAGGAAGGTTGTCATCAAGGACTAAGGAGGGTTGTCATCAAGGACTAAGGGGGGTTGTCATCAAGGAGGGTTGTCATCAAGGAGGGTTATCATATGAGTTGCCATGGTCTGAGATGTGTAAAAACCAACGGCGAATGCTTGAAAACTCGACTACATGGTTGACAAGAGTGTAGAACTGCGTAACTGCATTATATATTCCGGGAACGATGACGCAAGAATGTGCAACACGCAATGCAAGAGAATTGCATATTCATTCCACAGAAGAATTTTACATAATAATACGCTACAATGTGTGACTTCATCGAAATTACGTTAGGTACAATACTGTCCTCTTCACAAATTCTTCGTTATGACCAACAATTTAAAAAAAAAAATCTGGAATCTCTGTTCAATTACATGTCAAACCAAGTCACGGATCAGGAAAATTTGTTCACAAAATATTCACTATAGACTCTCCTGTTCGCGTGCCTATCGATATCTAGCAAGATTGGTCTCTTGGTTTCACCGGATAATTGAAATATAATTTCCACACCGCTTTAAGCGATGGATAATCTCGCGAGAAGCTGTGGTCAATATCTCAATGCTCGCTTACCAACGCGTTAGTCCTAGTTACGCTACCCCGGTAATAGTCCAGTAATTTACCCAAAACAAATTGCAACATTTGGTATTTTGGTGTCATTCTCTTCAGAAAAATGCCCTCTACAACATATCCAAAGTCCGCCAAAATCCGCGCACCGGAAGTACTTTTTAATCACTTTTTAAGTTAATTTGCCATGTTAATTCCATCTTTTTTACTAAACTTGGCAGAATTGTTCACCATCCTAAATGAACACAAATAGCTCTCTGAGCGCTTTTCTCTAAATCTTATCGTTTGGGAAATATGGACCTCGCAAAACGTAGCTTAAAAAGTGATTAAAAAGTACTTTCGGATCGCGGATTTTGGCGGATTTTGAATATGTTGCAGAGGGCATTTTTCTGAAGAGAATGACACCAAAAAACGAATGTTGCAATTAGTTTTGGGTTTGGACATTTTCAAGCCTGATTTGATTGGGCTGTAACGACCCTCTGTCCCGAGCTACGCCGTCTATGTCGGTAAACCCTGGCACTGTGATGACGAGTCTGATACGATCTGCTGTGACATTCCCAGTGTAATTCCTGTGCAATGAGTCAGATGCCATCTAGAGGTGGGGATTCCACGGAGGTTTCCGCAGACCAAGCTGTGGCGTGGTTCTTATCGAACTCATTGATTACAGCTCTTGAGATTCATCATTCAGAGGAGAAGTACAGACCACATGCATAATTACAGGTCTGATTGTGTATTATTTATCAAGTAGCTGGCAGTAGGGCACATGTGTTACGGGTTTACCCTATTCCTAGTGTAAAACCTAACAAAAAATATCCAAACAAAATGTCACCGAATTCCATCTTATCAGTGAAAAGCGGCGGAATCTCGGGCGGAATTGCATGATTTTTCATAAGCAGATCTGTAATCTCGAAATTATATAATTTTAGAATGTTACTTATCCAGAATTCATTGAAAGGGTGAATTCCCTCCAGAAATCATGATCATTTCAGAGTATTTTAAATGTTAAATGCACACCATAAAAAACGATTTTGTGTAGCTGAAATCACCACTTCTTTGGGTTAGGAGTAGGAAAAAGATAAATGTCAAATGTGTAGGTACCGGAATTAAAAGTTAACGATTTAAAATTTTCAGGGCCGGTACCAAAGTTAATCTGAGCAGGATTAACTAAATATTGGACTAAATTGGCGACACAGCCAATCAAATACTTTCAAATTTATGAAACATTTGAATTTAATCCAAATGTTAGTTAATCCAGCACAATTTAACTAATTGGTAATACGGGGCCTCATACAATTTTGTGTTTAAACGAAGCATTTTCTTGTCCCAGAACTTGAGCTCAACTTTTATCATTTAAAACATGTTCTAATTTCTATCAAGAAGTGTGGCACAAAAGTTGAACAAGAAATTGCTCCGTGTAAATTGTGTATCTTCAGTTAGCCATTGTGTAATATGTAATGTTTTACAAATGATTAGCAATAATATCCGCTATAGACTGATACAATATGACATCATGTGAGGCAACTCTGATCGCCAAATAACACGGAACATGTGCAGATAAAACTATTGACTAGCTGCCAAAGTATTTCCCAGAATCCGACCTCCTGACATTCAATTACTGCGTACAAAATATCAAACCACGCTGCGGAATTCACAGATCAATCAGATGGGAAGATAAGAGGCCACGTGACTGTCATCCGATCCATCCGGTAGCCCCCCCCCCCCCCCCCCCGCATAGATAATGAAACATCGCACTCGTGTTATAGATTGTCTTGTTATTACACAATTGTGATTTTATGGAAAACTTCCCGTGCAGTCAGGATGATTAGAGAAAGTATGTGAAAATATCCGGCCGGACCGTGGATTGAACCCGGGACCTCTCACTTCGGGACCTCTCGGGACCTCTCACTTGTAAAAACAGTAGTGGAGCCCCATTTTTTAATAAATTACAAAACACAGTAATTCTGTCTTCATCCAGTCATTTTGTATTAAAATTGGATACTTGAACATTTTGAATATGGACTTCCGGCTTTCTGCTTCTAAGATAGGTACATAATTCGTTTTCATTTATTGACGAAAGACGCCCCAAGAGCATGTCGGGTAAGACCCCCCCCCCCCCAATAACCACGACAGACCGTGCTCCCTTGGGTAGCACCTTCCACTTTTGGTTAAATTTTCCATTTAGCATTTTATCTAAAATGTCATACTTCCAGATTGCCCTCCGCCCTAGTGGCTCCTGTACTATATAGAAGTCGGCACCCTCAGCAGATATTGGCGCGAACCGAATCTGTCATTGTATTTTCCCCGGGGGGTCGCGCGCAATGTACTTGATTAATCGGATGTTTTGTTGGTAAAGGGTACGAAGAAGGTAACACATGCCCCTGCATATGAGCTCCGCAGCCCGCAATACCTGGCCGCGAGGCGGGTGGCCGCAATGGCAGGGGCGACGACAACAGCGCCGATATTAGCGGATCACGTGACATCTGTCACGAGATTGCCGTCATCAGATGCCGTCTTGTTATGAATCAGATTATTGCCCCGACTTCGGACGACTAACCCAGAAGTTGGCGAAATGAAGAAAAACGGTGATGTGAATAATTCAAGTTCTCAAGTTCTTTGAAGTTCTCAAAAAAGGGCTCATTCAACTGAAAGTTGATTCTGATTTATGGTAGGCAGATGACCGGATGAGTTTTTATATTTAGAACCAGTTTTTTAACAGTTGATTAGGATTATATTGCCATTGCAACAACCAGTGACATTTTTCTTAAAATACCGTTTGTACCTAACAACTGGTTTTTGCAGAGCATTGAAAAACTGACGCTTATTGGGGTTTAACGTCGCACTGTTCTGCAGCGAGGCTAATAGCGACGGATGATTGATTGGGAGATGATGAAGATAGGTAGGGATGGACGGTGGGAAGGCGGCGGTCGTGGCCTATTAGTAGGGAACCTTTCCGGAAAATTGCCCTAAGTCAGTGGTCCTCAACCTTTTTGACTTGCGAGCCAATAATACAAATTTGCTTTTGTTGGCGGGCCGCATTTTATAAAAAAAAGTACAACAATGCTCACGTGATCATGTAGGTTCATTCCAGGCGCATAGGAACTACTTTTTCATTGGGGTTGTGGAAGGGGGACGAAGCCCCTCAGTTTTAGCCCCGCAGGGCGTTTTTTATTTATTTAAAAAAACAATACCTACACTCTTTAAACAATTTTTGGAATTGCAGGATGGCTTCATTTTCATTGCAACAAATAAGTTTTATAGCTTCTGTCGCATTTTCAGCCTGAAGCGTGGGGTCCTAACATGACAACTGTCAAAATTTCTCTCAAATCAAACCATTTTTTGTATATATTATTTTCACAGTGGACACATTTTTGAACAAGTAGGTATTTGAAACACCAACTGGGGGGCCACTAAAATAAGCCCCACGGGCCGCATGTTGAGTGGTCTCTGTAATGACGGACCCCGCAGACCGCGCACCGAGCCACGGACCTTGTGAAGTACAGCAATGACGTCACTGCAAGGTGCTAACTGCCAGTTAACGAAGTGCTAACCGGAGTTACTAGGTGAGTCGATGTCACGCTCCGTCCAGAAGATTCCGAACACGTGACGGGACACGCGAAACGTTCAGAGAGAAAATAGAACTGTGATCTTATTCGTAATTTAATTCAAGGAATTGTACGCACAACGTTCAAACAAACACATTGTTTGTATTTATTATCCTGCACTTTACAGCAGCTATGTGCACTTTATACTACAGAAAATTCATCAAGCATTGATTCGCTATAAATATCCATAATTATTCAACATCTTTGTCTCATTTCTTCACAAATTCAGTATTTTTACGTGGACATATTCCATCCTAACGTTCTAATACATTATCAAAGGAGAAATATAATCTTCTCCTATTTTAGTATATCTCAGTCGGCAGACAAATGATGGGAAGGTGCCCTACTTTTAGGCCACGACCGCCTCCTTCCCATACCGTCCTTCCTTATCTATTCCCAATCATCATCATAATCATCGCCATTAGCCTCAGTTGCAGAAGATAATGTCAAAGGTTGCGGATGATTTGAATCATGGGGTATTGAGGAAAGTGTTGGGAAACCCATGTCTCTTGCAGTGGGAGTTGACACATGAATTCCTCCCCCGTCACATTTAGAGGACAGAGTGTTGAAATCTTCACTTCCTTCTCTAACACCTTTAAACTTGTAACTAACCTTTCCAGTTCCAAACGCAGAACGAAATTATAAATATGTCATTGTCAATGTCCACGCCCTGATCGTTCAAACTGTTTCTTAGGAATTTTACAACGTACATTTCAAATGAGGATATTTGATAGAGCACTCAGACGCTTCTGAAGAATAACGCATTTTTGATCATGGCTAATTAGTTGCACACATTTTAAATAAATGGTCGTATTATGTAAATTATAGTAATAAGTTTAACTTGCTGGCCAATAATAATAGTTGTAGAGCTCAGAGGTAGAAGGGAGGAAGTCCATTTTCTCGATTTTGCGATGCACACTTTTGTAATGAAGTAATCAAGCTCTCAATTGCCATTTGACAGATGTCAACCAATTCAGTTATATTGAAGTATTCTCTTACACAATGACTGAATGATTGAATGAATTCAGAATTACTTATTTTTGACCTCAACTCAAGAATTATTGAAAATAAATGGAGATCGGACCTTCTGCATCTGACCCAACAAATAAATACCTACAAAATGTTCGATTCCCTCAGTCGAGAGGCAAATGTTGGAAAGGTTCCCTACTAATAGACCACGATCGCCTTCTTCTCACCTTACCTACTCTTCATCATCATAATACGGAACAGGTTGGCTGAGTGGTAACGCTCTGAGCTTGTATTCCGGAGGCCCGGGTTCGATTGCCGCGGCCGTCCTTCCTGACTGGGTTTTTTTTCGTGGTTTTCCCTCAGTCGACAGGCAAATGTTGGGAAGGTACCCTACTAATAGGCCACGACCGCAACCTTCCCCCCTTCCATCCTTACCTAATCTCGCCTAATCTTCACCATCATCTCCGAATCACCATTATAATCATGAATCCGTCGCCATTAGCCAAGCTAGTGATAAAACCGCCTCTAGGATTGATTTACATACGAAACGATGTATAAAACCTTCAAACGCGTCATCTTTACAAGTTAAAAAGCAGTGGTCAGAGTAATGAAGGGAACCTCGAAGTGATAACCTCGCCGAGTTCACGCCATCCAAGTGTTGGGAAACATTTAGCAATATTATTCGGCAGATCGGTTCCGGTTTCGACACCGCAGTGACTGTAGCAAGTGGAATATCCTTGATCGGGTCAATCGGTTCGGATAATAACATGGCGGCGACCGTCACAGCCAATCACGGCATGACTCCAGTTGGTTAAGAGGAAGGACCTCGACCAGTGCCGGACTGGCTCGTCAGGGGCCTCGGCGGCTATTGTTACTATTTAACAGTTTTTGGGAGAAAGCAGACCCCCGCAGGGCGATTTTTGGATTTTGATAACTCTAAAATGGAATCTAAAAACAATTTTGTGATTTTAAAAGTTCATTATTTCACAAGAAAAACATAACAGAAAGGCCTGCCAATTATTATGCCCCGCAGGGCGCTTTTTGATTTTTTATTCTTAAAAAGGTTTTCGGATATGAAAACCTGTATTGAAGCTAAATGTACCCAAATTCAGCCCCGCAGGGATTATTATAAATTTCAGTCCCTTTTAAAACGATTTTGCGATTATAAAAACGTGTATTTGAGCGAAGAAGCTAACAACGAATTGAAATTAAAGAATTGACCCAGCCTGCCCCACAGGGTGATTTTTGATAATTTGTATTTATTAAGCGATTTTGGGATCTAAAAATGTGTATGTGGCTCCAAATTTCAACATAAAGTTAATGGAAGATGCGGCAAACCTGCCCCGCAGGGCGCTTTTTGGATTTTCGTTTATTTCCAAACGATTTTGGGATTGTATTCGTGTATTTGACTTCAAAATGCCCAAATATGCCCCCGCCAGCCCCGCAGGGCGCTTTTTATAATTTTTAATTCATACTATGAGGTCCCCCAGACTGGCGAGCAGAGCGCTTTTTTTTTTAGATATTTGTTAATTTTCAATTGATTTAGGGATTGCAAAATCGTGTACCTAAATGGTTTCAAAATGCTCAACATGCTGTTATTGGAAGAAACATTTAAATAGAAGAGGCCCCCAGCCTGCCCAAAAGAGCACTTTTTGAACTTTTGTAATTTTTAAATGGCTTTTGGGATTGTAAAAATGTTTATTTTGCTGCAAAATGTTCACCATAAAGTTAATGGAAGATGGGTTTACTAACATATGAGAGGCCCCCAACCTGCCACGCAGGGCGCTTTTTTACTTCTGGTATCTTAAATGTTTTTTTGATGATAAAAATTTATGTTATTACACAATCTAGGGGCCTCAATAGCCAGGGGCCTCGGCGGCGATCGCCGCTTAGCCGCCAGGGGCCAGTCCGGCCCTGACCTCGACATTTGGACACAATGTGGCCGTTGCGGTGAAGATGTCAAGCGATCGAGTTTAGTGCGTCGTGGAACAAATAATTAAAATTTTCATCAAATAATTCAGGGTTGGCATGATTTTCCCCTACCCGTAAAAACCCGAAAAAAACTGTTTTTTTTAAACCAAAAGTGTTTTTTTTTTCAAAAAAATTCTGAAATTAATCTATAAGTTAAAATATTTAACCAATATTTATTTCAATTTCAAACACTTCTCAAATTGATAAAGAAAAGTGAATTACATCGATATTATGTAAATATTCATACGGTTATGAAAGAGGGAAGTCCCTGATCCAATCTACCAAGGAATCACACTCCGTCAGAACTTTCCATTCAAAATCACTTAAAATGTTAATAATTCCAAAAATGTAATACAAAATTTAAACATAATCCTAAAAAACCCACTCAAAAACCCACTGGGCAAATTGATTTTGAAAAAACCCGGTTTTTCCAACCCTGAAACAATTAGGTATGAGCGATTATTCTGCAAAAATCGAAATTTAAAACTGTTAGGCATTTGACAAATTGAAAATTCAATTAAAAACACACTATGCAAATTCACAAATAGTACCATTTGGGGGTGTCCAAAATGTATTTTGTCCCTGATGACAAAATATGCCCCCGCCAGCCCCGCAGGGCGCTTTTTATAATTTTTAATTCATACTATGAGGTCCCCCAGACTGGCGAGCAGAGCGCTTTTTTTTTTAGATATTTGTTAATTTTCAATTGATTTAGGGATTGCAAAATCGTGTACCTAAATGGTTTCAAAATGCTCAACATGCTGTTATTGGAAGAAACATTTAAATAGAAGAGGCCCCCAGCCTGCCCAAAAGAGCACTTTTTGAACTTTTGTAATTTTTAAATGGCTTTTGGGATTGTAAAAATGTTTATTTTGCTGCAAAATGTTCACCATAAAGTTAATGGAAGATGGGTTTACTAACATATGAGAGGCCCCCAACCTGCCACGCAGGGCGCTTTTTTACTTCTGGTATCTTAAATGTTTTTTTGATGATAAAAATTTATGTTATTACACAATCTAGGGGCCTCAATAGCCAGGGGCCTCGGCGGCGATCGCCGCTTAGCCGCCAGGGGCCAGTCCGGCCCTGACCTCGACATTTGGACACAATGTGGCCGTTGCGGTGAAGATGTCAAGCGATCGAGTTTAGTGCGTCGTGGAACAAATAATTAAAATTTTCATCAAATAATTCAGGGTTGGCATGATTTTCCCCTACCCGTAAAAACCCGAAAAAAACTGTTTTTTTTAAACCAAAAGTGTTTTTTTTTTCAAAAAAATTCTGAAATTAATCTATAAGTTAAAATATTTAACCAATATTTATTTCAATTTCAAACACTTCTCAAATTGATAAAGAAAAGTGAATTACATCGATATTATGTAAATATTCATACGGTTATGAAAGAGGGAAGTCCCTGATCCAATCTACCAAGGAATCACACTCCGTCAGAACTTTCCATTCAAAATCACTTAAAATGTTAATAATTCCAAAAATGTAATACAAAATTTAAACATAATCCTAAAAAACCCACTCAAAAACCCACTGGGCAAATTGATTTTGAAAAAACCCGGTTTTTCCAACCCTGAAACAATTAGGTATGAGCGATTATTCTGCAAAAATCGAAATTTAAAACTGTTAGGCATTTGACAAATTGAAAATTCAATTAAAAACACACTATGCAAATTCACAAATAGTACCATTTGGGGGTGTCCAAAATGTATTTTGTCCCTGATGTAACATCTCGGCAAGATCTTGTCAAGATTTTCCAGCAAGGGAATTGCAAAGTTGATGCGAATTACTAAACGTGTGCGACAAAAAACAATGTCTTTTAACGTCGCACTATTCTGCAACTTAGCTCATACACATGAACGGCAATGATGATGATGATGACGAATGTGTCGAATATTTGTAAGAATGGACGGTGGGAAGAAGGCAGTCGTGGCCTATTGCCCAGCATTTCTTCTCAGAGAAACAGTCACGACAGCCGGCCGGGGGAAATTGCTTCGTAACCAAAACAATAATAAACAATTTGTGTTTGTACACAATGAGTTAAGAATAGCGGAATATATCTGTAATGAAAACCCCCTCCAACCAATCCTGACGTAATACAAAGGTCAAATAACTCTAATATTATAGACGATAAAACGTTTAGCAATATAATGAATATAATATCGGTCCTACCTTCCACCCTGCGGAGCTGTTGCTGTCCCCCTTGTCCTTGAAGTACGGCACATTATGCACCATGTACTCGTATATCTGCGACAGCGTCAACCTCTTCTCGGGCGCCGTCGTGATGGCCTGCGTGATGAGGTCGGCGTAGCTGAGGTTGCCCCACGCGTTGCGACGGGAGGAGTTCTTCTTGGCGGGGCCGGCGAGGAGGTTCGCCGGTGACGTGGTGGCGCCCCCCGGCTCCACGTAGTCGTCGGGCCGCGGCAGGGGCCATGTGTTGGAGCGGGCGCGCTGTTGGGGCTCGAAACTGGCGTCGAGGTCGGCGAGGCCGGCGAGGTCCATGGCGATGCGAGTGTTACACTTCGACTTAATGTGCGGACATCACTGGCGTAAACCCAAGTCGAGTCGACACGGCTAAATGTAAGTTATTAGGATTTTCCGGCGAACGCTTCCGGAGGTTTTCACAGAATCTGGATAATTCCTCGGGAATGCCAATTTCAATATTCCAGAAAACACTCGTTTTTGTTCTAAACAGTAATTTAACTAATCACATTCGTAGTTCACGACGGTTGGTGTTCAAATACATTCGAAAATTTCAAAAATTCAAAATTTTTCGAACGTTTACCCTGATTTCTGTATACACAATCACAATTGCTTCATCCGCGCTTTACGTAACTATCGCGATCGCTATCTTATCAATCTCTGAATCCTCGACTGTGATAAGAGACAACGGCCACGGCCACTATGATAGCACACACACACACACCTTATGTTTCTACTTCACACGCTTTCACCTTCACGGGGAACCAGATCGCACCGCCTTCTCGATGTCCGCTCGTCCTTGAACGCCGATCACGTGCTCGACGCTGATATTAGATGGATATCAGATTAGATAACGTGAGGAGATAATCGAAGAAAAGGAACGTTTTGTGCGAGTAACTCGATTAACACTGTTTTCACGCGTGGGCGCTGCGTGAAGTACGCGTAATAGTTTTGAAACTATCAAATAACCTTTTTTAAAATAAACACGTGTGTAATAGAGTATTAATCTTGAATGTCACTTGTGAGAAATGTTTTCAAATACACTGTAGATAGTCACTTCGCGAAACGTTCCAAAACACGTGATTTAAAAAATTTGAAAAAACGTTCCAAAATAAAACGTTCGAAAGTTTGAATATAATTCGAATTTTCCCGAACGTACCGCGTGAGTGTTTCTAGTGTCGCTGTTCACTTGTTTTTCCTCGCGATGTGTGTCGCGAAGTATTTACGCAGTTGGAGCGGAGCCGAGCTACACGATGTGTTCGCAGTGAAGGTCACCAGCCAAGTGACGAGTCGCGGCGAGGACAGTGTGGTGTGACGTAGGCGGGTTACTACGCGATGCGCACTCGTCGCTGTGCGCACGGCATGCTGGCGCCAAACGCGGCGGCGGTGGGAGGGGGCGTCGCGTGGAGGAGGGGGGGGGGGGGGACTATTACACGTTTATCACGCTCGGGATCTTTGTGGAGATGAAAAGCTTGCAGATTCGGTTTCATTGGGTCAAAATTATTTATTGTTTTATAAGTAATTTACATTTTAAAATATGAATAGTATGGGCAAGATCGTACGCTGGATGACATTTCGGGGGGGGGGGGGGGAGTTTTAATATGTTGAAATGACACCTGAAAAATAATTTTGGTTAAGATCATTCGTTTGGGTTCAATTTTGAATTGCACAGCATCTAATTTAGGGATATATAAATTACCAATGTCCACAAATTGGCAATTGTTTTAGCAAATGCAGGTCTGGGGCGCATAGTCCCGGGAATTTTTTTTTAGTTTTAACTAAATTTCGATCATTTTGGTGTGTTTTTCACATGATCTGCCTCTTTTTAATTGTTCACATTATTATTTTAAATGTGCTGACTTCTTAGATGATGATGCTCTGATTTCGGGGGGGGGGGGGGGGGGGCTGTGTACGCCCATGAATATGGAATATTGGTGTGGGCAAGGATACAAATTAATTAAAAAAAAAATTCATAACTGTGCGATTAACGTCGCACTGTTCTGCAACTATGCTAATGGCGAGGAATTAATTAATAAATTAATTAATTATATGGGGATGATGAATAATGAATAAATAAGGATGGACGGTGGTTTATCGGGCGAGTTTTGGGAGCAGCCAAGATATTGAGAAAGTGCGGATGATCAATTCAATTCTATTCATTTAGGAAGTCAATTCAATGAAAATGTTCTTAATTCTTAGACGAGGTATCCTTGTATTCTGCCCGGGGGGTCTGGGCTGTGTAGGCCCCTATCACGAAGAATTTTGAAGAAATACGGAAAAGAGTGTAAACATGTTATAATAAAAAATAAAAAAATCAGTGGGAGCGGTTTCTTATTCCATCACTCGTATATGTGAAGGTCGGAGATACAGTCTTGTTCAATACTTGTAGTGATAGACAACCCTCCCATCATTTGTCTGAGGAAGACCTGGGAGACCAAGTGGTCTCCACGTTCCCCGGCAATCAAGATCTCCTTCCCCACTTAAATAATTGTTATATCTGGCATCTTTATTAATTTAAAATTATGAAACATTAATTCAAGCCATTTATTTGCTTGTCATCCAGCAATTATTGGAAACAATCTATTAACATTATAATTATCATTACAGATATTTTACAATCATTAAAATTGTATTTAAAATTGAGCTAAATGACTATGGCTTGACAATAGATTTCAAGGTCGTCATTCATACTTTGAATGGAATTGCCTAAACCATTTTGTTTTCGGGGACCCGCGTTGGGCTGAGAGGGACCAAATCCACACCAGTCATTCATTTCTTTCATACATACTTTGCGATAAGTATAAAAGTGTTTTCCGATGTTTTTTTTGTCTGGGGCTTAACGTCGCACTGTTCTGCAGCGAGGCTAATGGCGACGGATGGATCATTATGATGATGATTGGGAGATGATGGTGAAGAGTAGGTAAGGATGGACGGCATGGGAAGGAGGCGGTCGTGGCCTATTAGTAGGGTACATTCCCAGCATTTGCCTGAAGACTGAGGGAAAACCACGAAAAAACCCCAGTCAGGAAGGACGGCCGCGGGAATCGAACCCGGGCCTCCGGAAAACAAGCTGAGAGCGTTAACCACTCACCCAACCTGTTCCGTTTTTTCCGATGTTAATTTTCAGATTAAAAAAT